>SNQJ01S0029287.1:81011-106895 GCA_010110895.2 Picea sitchensis | reverse complement strand
TTATCGAGATGATATTATGATCATGTCATGGTAATGGAAGATCAAACTCTTTATTAAGAACAATTTCCAGAAGAAGGTATTTTAACTTACCTGTAGGATCCATAACTAGTTGGACGAAGTTTCAAAAAGATTTTCTAGATAAATTTGCAAAAGAAAATACCACAAGATCTTTGATGGATGAGTTGGTTGCCGCCACCATGAGTTCGAAGGAAAGGGTCAAAGAATTCAACAAAATATTCACATCTATCTTAAATAAATTCCATCTCAAAGCTAAACTTACTCAGGAGTTTCAAATCAAAGTATATGCTAATGCTCTCCCAACTTCTATTTCCATGTTTGTGAAGAGGGCTGCCAAATGAACCCTAGATGGGAATTTTGAAGAAGCCAAAATGATATAGTTCCAAATTAAAGGATGCAAAGAAAGTCAGGTCTCCTTAGTTAAGAAATAATCTCAACCTCCTCCCCGGAGAGGACTATTTCTTACTAGACCCCTAGGGAAACAAGCAGAACAAGCTCCTGAAAAATGAAGTAGGGACATAGAAGACCTACAACGCATGGTCAAGAAGTTGTCAAATGAAATAATAAACATGAAGAGAAGTGCAGGGGAGGGAAACCAAGGCCAAAGGCCTTATAAGAATTTATCTAAAATAAATCCACAATTCAAAGCAATTGAACCTCCCCCAGCCAACCTAAACATCGATTTGGGAAACGTACCATCCGAATCTTTCTGCACTTATCACCAAGAGAACCACTTTGAAAGAGACTTCCCTCAATGGGTGCATGCCATGAATTTGATGGCCAACCGATTTCTAGATGAGGTCTCCCTAACTGAACAACCAAGTGAGTCAACTATAAATATCACCGATCAGGAAGAGGCTGATCCATCGGAAGAAACATCCATGTTGATATGGTATCCTAATGTAGCTATGCCTTCTGATGACCTATGTGAAATCCATGAACCACCCACAGAAGTATTGGCTTTGCAAACACAAAGTAGGGTTCAAATGGTCTCAGACAAACTTACTACTATCCAAACTTTGGGAGGGAAACCAACCCCAGATCACCTGAAATCACTTTTTTCTCCCCGAAGAAACCCTATAAACATCCATACACGATAATCATCCAAGGTGGATTACAACATAGTAGAATATTTGAAGAATTTGAAGGTTAATATATTAGTTATGGACATATACAGAATACCTCAGCAAAAGGACTTCTTGTTACAAGCTTTGAAATCAGTAGAAAATCCTACGACAAGCATTGATCAGGGAAGAAATCCAACTCCCACAGATCCAGGAAATAAACCAAATGTGAATGCCTACTCTGGAGATAAGAAGGGAAAACCTTTTGTCCCACCGTTCCTTTTAACATTCAAAGTCTTCAACAGAAACCTCCATAACTGTTTCGTCGATTCAAGATCATCCTCTAATGTTATGCCACTGTCTATTTGGAAAAAAATAAACACAGTTCCCCTCAAAAGTGATAAACATGTAATACAACTGGACAAAACCCAGGTGAAGGTCATGGGATAACTCAAAGATGTAATGATCAAAATAGCGACACATCCTAAATTTGTGCAAGTGATTGACATCATTGTAGTAGATATCCCATAAGCTTATGGATTATTTTTAAGACATGACTGGTCTGAGAAGTTAAACAGATACTTTAGTATAGACTGGGATCACCTTTGGTTACCATTAAACGGGCACACAAACATTATCAGGATCGATAGGGAAATATATCTAAAACATATTTCCACTAAATTAGAAACCCTAAATCAACCCTCATTGACAGATTTCCCTGTGCTAGGCAATTATTCCTGTGATTCCGACTTCAAAAATTTATCCCCTCTCTCATTTGATGTCCCTCTTACTCAAAACTATAAAATGATTTTTTGAGAGGAATTGCCAATAGTGGCAGACGAAACCCTCGTCTGTCGAGAACCTATGTTAGAAATCACAGATCTAACAGGAGGAAAAGAGGAAAGTAGTCGGAAAGAAGAAGCTGATAGATGTTGCCCACAAGTTTGGACCTTATACTTTGACAGCTCTAAATCGCAAGAAGGGTCTGGGGCAGGGTGCATCCTCATTAATCCAAAAGGGAAACAACATTTTCTATCCTGTAGACTTGATTTTGAGTGCACAAGCAATACCGTTGAGTATGAAGCTCTAGTACAGCGGCTAAAGAAATCTATAGACTTAAACGTCAAAGAATCGAAAGTTTTTGGAGATTCTGAAATCATCATTAGACAAATTAATAATACTATACATTGCAATTATCCACACCTAAAGAATTGCCAACAGGAAGTGGACAGGTTAATAGAGCATTTTGAATCTTTCAACATTACAACAATTCCCAGAGAAAAGAACATCCTTGTTGATTCACTGGCCACAGCTGCTTCAAGGCTATCACCTCTAGAATATTATGAAGCCTCCCATTTCACTGTGGAGTTACTCTACAAACCATCAGTGCCCAATAATATTTGTAATTGGAAGGTCTTTGAAGGAGATGAGAAGATCATAAAATTTCTAACTAACTAAGATAATTTCAAAGATTTGGCTATTGATGATGAAGTATTTTAGGAAAAATCAATAGAGATGGATCCTCCAAAGATCGTAACTGAAAAATCAAAGTCTCACAAAATTCCGAAGGGAATAGCCAATTTATAAAATCTTTTTGATCTAAGAGAAATATTTAAAGGGTCAAAAAACACAAAGACTGGTAGTTCCTGTCCCATGCATGAAACTATAAATATCGGAACTCCAGACAACCCAAAAAATGTAAACCTCGGTAAGACGATATCTAAAGAGGAAAGGAAAGCCTATCTCAAACTTTTCAGACAATATCAATATGTCTTTGTGTGGTCCTACCGAGATCTGAAAACTTATGATACTCATATCATTCAACAAACTATCCCTTTAAAACCTGAAGTGAAACCCTTCCAACAGAAGATCCAAAAGTATCACCCTTCCCTAGAACCTCTCATGTGTTAGAAATTAAATAAAATATTAGATGCCAAAATCATCTTCCAGGTTAGACACTATGCATGGGTAACAAATTTGGTCCCTGTAAGGAAAACGTCTAGGGAGATCCGCTTATGCGTAGATTTCAAAAATCTCAATAGAGATTCAGAAAAGGACAACTACCCAGTTCCACCAATGTTGCAACTCTTGCAGACCGTTTATGGATCTGAGATTTTCTCCTTACTAGATGGTTTTTTGGGTTACAGCCAATTTTTGGTTTTAGAGGAAGACTGTTTAAAAACTACCTTTTGAACCAAGTGGGGAACCTTTGCTTATAAACGCATCCCTTTGGGTTAATGAACACAGGGGTGACTTTCCTTAGGGCCATAGATGTAGCATTTCAAGGACTAATAAACAAGTGTGTGGTAGTCTACTTGGATGACATGACCGTGTATTCAAAGAAACGAGAAGATCACATCCAACACTTAACCCAGATTTTCGAAAGGTGTAGGAAATACGACATATCCTTAAACCCTAAGAAAACTATTTTCAGTGTCGAGGAAGGTAAGTTATTAGACCACATCATATCTCAAGCCGAAATTCGCATAGACCCAAAAATAATTAAGGCTATAGCTCAGCTTCCATTACCTCAAAACAAAAAGGCTATGCAGTCATTCTTCGGGAAAATCAACTTCGTGAGGAAATTCACCCCGATTTTGCGGAAACAATCAAGCCCTTAAAAAAAATGATTCATAAATATGTTGAATTTAAGTGGGAGGATGAACAAAATAAGGCCTTCAGCAATATTAAGACTGCAATATCTCAAGCCCTTGTATTGCGAAGTCCCGATTTCAACAAATATTTCTTCCTCTATACTTTTTCCTCCGACCAATCGTTAGCCATAGTATTAACTTAGAAGGATGATAATAACAATGAGGCTCTGGTATCATTCATGAGCACTAACCTCCAAGGTGCCGAACTAAATTACCTTGCTATAGATAAACAAGCCTATGTAGTATACAAGGTGTTCAAACACTTCAGATCTTACATCCTCAAGAACCACACCAAAGTGATCATGCCTCACCCTGCAATCCAATCCCTATTTACTCAACAGGAGATGGGGGAAAGAAGAGGAAACTAGATGTCAGTGGTTCAAGAATTTGATCTAGATATAAAACCTGCTAAACTTGTTAAAGAACAAGGGTTATGCAAACTAGCAGCAGAATCTCAATACCAAGTAAATGAAGACCCCAGATGGGAGAATGAAATGGCATTATGGTGTGGTGAAGCTTCATACATTTCCCCAGAACATGAGTCTTGGTATGAGAAATTGACTTATCTCCTACATCACGAGACTTTCCCAGAAAACCTAAACCCTAGGGAAATGAGAGCTCTCAGGTTAAAGTCCACACAATATCGCCTCATAATTTCTATAATTTTTTGGGTTAATTATGATGGGGTAATTTTAATATGTCTCGAACATGAATATGTAGACAAGGTTATGAAAGAACTCCATGTTGGTCCTGCAGGTGGACATTTTGCAGGAGACACCACCACTCATAAGATACTAAGAGTTGGCTATTACTGGCCCACCGTGGTCAAGGATGCTCACACATACGCTAGAAACTGTAAAACTTGTCAAATAAGCGCTAGGAGGGAGAAGAGAGCAATTGTCCCACTCCAACCAATGACCGTTTCTAGGCCTTTTGATCAATGAGGGTTAGATATCATAGGGGAAATTACACCAAGTTCTTCAAAACAACGTAAGTACATACTTACTGCCACCGATTATTTCACAAAATGGGCATAATCCATTCCTCTGACTCATGTAAATGAGAAGGTGGTTATCCAATTCATAGAACAACAATTAATCACAAGTTTCAATGTCCCTTCTATCCTTGTTTTTTATAATGAAACTTGATTTTCTTCCACCCTATTAACAAAGTTTTCTCTAGACCAAGGAATCATAATTAAATACTCCGCAAACTATTATCCACAGGGAAACAGGGTAGCATAATCAACTAATAAGAACTTAGTAAGAATATAAAGAGAACAGTTGCAGACAACCAGAGGAATTGGCATAATTCACTTTATAAATCTTTATGGGAAGATAGAGTTACACGCAAGGAAGCTATAGGGATTTCCCCATACTTTCTGGTATATGGGCAGGAATCCATTCTCCCGAACGGGCTCTATCTTCCATCTCTTCAACTTGCCCAAGATTCTAGAGGGTATCCCTCATCATTCATACAAAAAATAATTGACACCCTCCTCATGTTAGAAGAATAAAGGGAGAAAGATAAATCAAAGTTCGTATCCCACCAGCAGATGGTTAAAAGGTGGTTTGATAAGAATAAGGATAAAGAGAATAATTTTGAGGTGGAAGACTTAGTCCTGAAATGGGACAGAGAAAATGAGCCTAAAGGAAAACATTCTAAGTTCAAAAATCTATGGCTCGACCCTTTCCATGTGGCTGAGAAGATAGGGTCGGGCACATATCGACTACAAAATCTGAGGGGGGAACCTGATTCTCTCCAAGTGAATGGCCAAGCCCTAAAACAATACTTTAATTAAAAAAAAAACTCTTTTGTGTTATCCCAGATACATCGTTTTATCTTATTCATTTACACTTTTTTTTTTTTTATCTTTTGTGATTATGAATTTGAGCTTTTGAAATATTGTGTTTAGAAAGACAATGATTGACCTAAAATCATGTGACATAGCGAACTCTCTTCCCAAATCGACACTCACATACGAACACAAGAAACATTGAGGAACCTGCGATTGTTTCAAGAAATTATTTATCTAACTTGCGCATATGAACAACTTTGGAGAAATGTGGAAGTGTTTGCTTAGTGGTCTGGTAAAAAATATTAAGGGAAAGAAGGTAAGATGGAAGGGACTACATGCACCCCCAAGACAAAGCTAGTAATTTTCACCTTAACCATCTCATTTTTTGCAAATAACAAATGTCCTCCTCTCCTGCTCGCTCAGGGCATTCTGCCAAAGTAAAAGTCAATTATATAAAATGAGCACACAGTAGGAGAGGGTACGCATATGTCTCTGTCACGGCTATGGACGCTCGCTGACAGTAAAGAAAGGTCTGTGACATGGGGGTGACTCTGCCGGGGCTATGGACGCTCACTAGAAGCAGAACAACACCGTAGAAAATGAATGAAGGTAACTAAAGGGCATAGTGCCAGTGAATTATTTACTAGAATATTTTCAAAAGAAGGCGTGAGTCAAGGTTACAGGAAAAGAAGGTGGAATAAAGATTAAAAAAACCCACAGGCAGGCCTAGATGCATCAATCTGGGAAATTCAAAATGCAATGGTGAAAAAAGCTTTGATGAAAACCAGTTAAGTTCCTAATCAAGTTTTGCATCATTCGAGCCCGAGGAAGGAATAGAGTTTCTTATTTCACCCATTAAGTCTCCATTTGTTGAGCACTCAACACACCCTAAAAATCCTATGTCAATTTTTCACTTTTTGGGTACCACTTAATTTTTCACTGTCTGAATTCAATCTCCTTTTGAGAAATGTTTTGTATTTTCTTGTTCTTTTGACTCTCATTAGCTATTCAGATTTGTTTAACCTTATGAACATCCATGAATCAAAGGGGACTAACACATAAGTAAGGACTCAACAACCAAATACTTCACTCGTCGCGCTTAAAATTCAACATCGGAAGGAATTAAAAAGTGAAAAGGAAACACTCGGAAAGCCTCGATCGTTAAGATAAAATCTTCATCGGTATCAACGAAAGGGAATTTTGTGTCACGACAAGTATCACACACAGACCGCGTCGATAGCCGATCCCCTTCGACATTGGTAAAAGGCAAAGGGAGTGAACATTAAGAAAGGAGGAAACGATATCGCCGTGCTTATCGAGAATCAAATAAAATCGAATCATGATGAACACTGCGCCCATGCTAAGGTGTTTTCCCCGATCACCGATTCCTAAAGAGTTTCGACATCGACTATTTTTCGAAAACGCTAACCCAAAGGAAAATACGCGATAGGTTTATCCCTGACCGCCGATCCCCTATACCTTTTTGGCATTGACAAACCCAGTTTTATTTTAGAACGCGTAACTTGAAGAAAGTCTCGACCCCAATTAATATGCACGAATTAAATCACTAGTATGTAATGTGACATGTCTTTGGCTGATTGGAGAAACCGTACAGCCTAGATCAACCCCGATTCACTTTTGGTTCCTCAGGTCCAAGTCAGTTTACCGCATCAGCACCATACGATGAAGTTGATCGGCGTCGAAGGTTTTTGGCGAAAGGATATCAACAATAAAATCCATAGCACATCGTCGATCCCCGATCCACCCACTGAGAAAGTGACACGATGGGACGTTTTAGTGCTGGATACAATTAGATTGCTACTTCATGTGTGAATCAAAACAACCATTTGAAATTACCGATAGAGCACGTCACCCTCCATGCCTCCGTCGTCAACCCATGATGAATTCAAGTTGCAGAGATTCAATGAAAGATTTGTTTGAAATCCACTCATCACCTGAATTAATTTGTTGATACGATGCAGTAAGTGCTTCCCCATTTAAATTATCTTGATCCATTGTAAATGAAACCATTCTGCACGCGAAGGAGTTTTAGATCATATAGAGAAGAAAAATGAGCAATTCAAAGGAGCCCAGATCCCGTGATTATCAAATAACCAGTTATAAATATTTACAGGAATAATACCTCCAAGAAAACCAAACACCAGGCGATCTTCAAGAGCACCGAAGCTAAAGGAACTATAGGTAGGAGAAGGCTCTTCCCCAACGACCGCAAAAAAATTAGAATTGGCTCCAAGGCCGAAACCAGACATCGAGACATCTACCAAGAAGGTTTTCACTCAACCTCTGGAATTTGGAGACATGGAGGAAAGCATAGGGACCAAGGCAGTACTCCCACACTAGGGATAACTCTTCAACAAAATCAGCTGGGAAGAATTCTCGAAATATATTCTGCACAGCGACCCCAACATGAGAAAGCTCGACGATGAAGTTTTTCCAAATATTCGATGGTCGTACCTGCACATGGTAGTGAGAAGAACCTCGATGTTTTCCTGTATAGGACTGCTTCAATGGCTCATCAACCACATGAACGCACAAAAGTGACTCATCAACGACGACATTGGCGAGTGTTTTGGGGTTTTATTTTCGATAGAGGTGCAAAGTTATTACAATATTAGACACCCGAAGGAGCGACTGAACACTGATTTCGTCGTAAAATTCTACGAGCTCCATGACACCGGTCGGGTGATGGATTTATGGTGGAGAGAAGATAAAAAATACACCAATTGGACCTTCGATTGGTACTAGACGGGCAAATTAAGGGAACCATATATCTATCTAATGGCTCTCATCTGCCGATTATATGGGGAGAAAGATTGTTCTAGGTTTTCAGAGGCATGGATGCCTCTAGCTTACATAGTGGTCATTTCTGCGATATGTTTCAACTGGGGAGCCATCATTTCAAAGAAGCTGATCATATGAATACAACAGGCTCAGACGCAGAAAGAACGAGAGACTCCATCCTTCTACATGGCTTCATATTTACTGGACGTCATGTGCGCCAGAAATGACTTTGTCGGCATGAACTTGAGCTGGTGTGTCTCAGAAATCCTAGTCCACATTTACTTCATCATTTTATGGGATAACAGGTACAAAACATCTTACACCCTCATCTACAATGAATTCATCACGTGCAGTCATTTTATTGTTTTCAAGAAAGAGTGTTCAAGGTTATCGGCTATGATAAAAAAGGTGATAGAAAAGTTTGTCCACTGGTATCTAGACAAACGCAATACCTAGATTAGGGTATTCGAGGCCACTGGAGCACCTCATCTCCTACCATCACATGTCCCTGACCGGATTGTTGTGGGGGAAATCTTCTACCAGACCATCCTGCAAGGTTACAACGCTACCCTGGTGAAAGATAAGAAGCAAGCATTTCTGCCTTATGGATTCCATATAGGTTTCTACCTATAAATTACACCACTCAAGTTAAGTAGGAAGTACTAAGCCAATTGAAGTTTTGATTCCAAAACGGTCATTTCCGAAAGCATGACCCAAAGGTTCTAGTCTTGAAGCACGCATCGCAAGTGTCGTCCTGCTGACCATATGCCCATGACAAATTCGAAGATGAGGTATTCATCGAAAATGCCCAAGACTAGGATGAAGTGGTGGCAAGGATGGATGACCCAAATATGACCAGGTTCATATCCATGAGCTTGTATGAAAAAACGATGATCCTAGAAAAATCAGCTCAAGGGGCCCTCAGGGCTAGGGAACAAATGATAGTGGCCGAAGTAGTAGAAGCCCCCCAGGTAGTGGTCGAAATAACAGAGATTCCCAAAGTAACCCCAATGCAACATATAAGTATCCCCAAGTCTCAGGATGTGCGAGAGAGGGGTTTAATCATGTTAGAAAATGTGCAACGAGTAATTGATCAATTGCAAGATGACCCGGACATCATAAATATGGCAAGGCTCCCTGCCAACAACCTCGATGAAAGAGATACAGGATTTAGAAGTCCTAAATTCATATACCTTGATGAAATTACTGGGTTAGACAAACCTAAATTCACAGTGCCACTGATAGGATCGTCGACAAGTGTTTCGGCTCAACCAGAGACTGTCGGATCATCGGGGAGGACTAGTGCATCAAACCCATTAAGTGATCTGATAAATATATATGATGATGATGAGAGCCTAGAGGTATCTCTTGTGACCCCGACACATATAGAAGAAGAAAAGGAACCATAGAAGACATCTTCCCTAGTTCCCGACACTCACGCTCAGGGGCATCCACAGAGCGAACAAGAAGTCAAAAGTGTATTAGACACTTAGTTGCCCAATGGACCAGAGACTCAAGTGGATAGTCGGAAGGATGAGAAAGGGTCGGATGAACCAAAGGAAGGGGATCCAAAATAGGAAACTGACGTCCTGATGGCCAAGGATCAAGTAAGTACCGAGCATACCCCCTATGACTCAATTTCAATCGGTACTCAAACCCCCGATGAGCAACAAACAAAATTTGGGCCTTCAGAACATAGGGATGAAGTTCAAGAACCTAGTCTTGAAAGAGTATATACCATCGAGAGTCTGGGGAATACACTTATCTGGGGAGATCAATAAATCCCTGAACCCATGGAATAAGTAGCTGACATACATGCCATAGCTTATGACCAAAAAAGGAAGGCTATCGTCCAAAGAACCACCAGGAAGAGGAGGATCACTTTAGATCACTCCATGCTCATCACTACAGAGGAACATCTTATCAACACAGAGCATGATAAGACATCTGAACTCATCGATTCAAGGATGGAAATCACATATGCCACCTTGGATAGAGATAAAAGAGATGAAGAGGAGATGGTCATTTCCATGAAGTAATTTGAACATTTGCACCACTTGGTGAAATACTATCAGGAGACCACATAGGTCGTGTTGTTCCTAAGGAGCGAATTCCATTAGGCCTACATAAAATTTATAGAGGAGCGACACCTATTCACTACAAGGATAGTCGATCTCTAGGAAGACACCCTCATGTCACTTGCGACATGCAAAGATATGGAGCAGTGGTACGAGAAAGTGCAACAAGTCGTGGAGAGATTAGAGTACATCTGTGTGGTCCAACAGGGTTGGGATACAGAGGAACATGACATTTGGGTGTTAAAGGAGAGTAGACTTGATCACATAAGGAAATCAACTGAGTATTGGGAAAAAATGGCTCGGGAAACTCATTGGGAAATTTAGGAAAAGTGGGTCAAGTGCGAGAAAACCTAGATCAAGATCAACTGGGTAATTAAAGACATCAGCCTCCCCGAGTTTGGCATGCCTGATGACTTTGTCGACTTGCACAACATAGTCAAGTCACACACCGAGCAAGACTCATTATGGGCCAAGGAAACATCTAAGGTGACAGATATGGAACCAGGTCAGGTACGATAGTTCACAGAGCACCTGATCAAAGATCGGGCCATGTTGCAACAATTGAGTGCCAGTATATCCAAGTATCTGGAACATGCGGTAGAGATAAAGAGATTCCCTTGGCCCCAATGGAATAACATATATTCCCATACGCCAACACTTGCGAGGATCTGTTCATCGAGTGGTCAGAGTACGAGAAGAATCACCCTCTTAAGTGATATCTTGAGATGACTCTTAAAAAAACTGACAAAAATAATGCCATGTGGAAAATTTTGTTTTTCTTATCTGCACTTTAGTTTTTATTTTTAGTTAATTTTATGTTATAAATAAGAGCATTGACTAATTAGTTAGAGGTCGATGGTTGTTGCAAGAAACTCTCATTTTTTGTTTTGTTAAGAACTATTTCAGAGCTGCCTTTAATAGAGAAGTCCTTTTGGACCAGAGACAAGTTGTATTTTCATCAAATGTGTGTATGATTGGATGTGGAGAAGAATTATTTCATATTTTGTCTCATGAATGGATGCAGTAACAAGTAAGAGCTATTAAATCTATTGATAAGTTATCTAATGCAATGTTTTACAGTTCTTTCTTTAATGATGAAAATGAATATTTTTGTTATTATGTGATTATTGATTAGAGTTGAGTGAATTATTTTACTTGCCATCGTTTATCACATGCATGTTTTCTTATAATAATTTGTATCTCACTAAGTAATTGTAATACTCACACGGTTAATGTATTAGTACTAGGCCTGTGGTAGAATATCACTGTCTGCATGCTAGAGTGTAAGGGTTATCCCAAGCTCAACCTCTTCTCTATTAGTTATGTTTGTTCCTATTTTGTTTCCTGGTTGGTTTATACCAACCCTATATTTGATCATTCCCACCTAAGAGAAACTACAAAAAGATAACGTTCAAACCGAAGGAGAAAGCCTTCACAAGAAAACATAAATCCCATTGATTATTTTGGCCAGATTGCGAAATCTGGAGAACCATTCCACTATTAAGTGCTGCAGAGTCTAATTGGGTCTCGGTGAAGGGTTTGGTTCCTATTGTTGAGTTAAATGGATTTAGAACCCATCAACATGACCCTCATTAGGTACATACGCTCTACCCTCATCTCTATCCAGACGGTTGATTAATGCTTATGACATCCTCTAGTAAGATCTCATCATACTTACTACATCTCCCACAACAATCTGCTCTTGCTCAACATTTTTATCATATTCCTAGGGGTTAGAAATTTCAGGCGTAGATTCTAATGGAGGTTTTACACCTCTTCCTCCAGCACCACTTCGTCTACTTCCCCTGCATCCTCTAACCATGGTTACCTCGACGAGCAATTTCATATTTTTATTAGCGATCTAATTCAATCATTTCATTTGACACAACGAATGGTGTAATAGTAAAATGTCGCAGGGTTGAACCGACTCTGATACCATATGTAATAGCCCCTTTGTTATGTCATAGCCAATTGATAAAAGTACGAGATTTGTTTTTTTCCTTTTCCTTGATGAATTAAGAAAACATCATTAGAACAAGTTAAACATGATATTGACATACTTCAGTCATACGTAGTCTAATTCATTCATCTCAATGCACCTCTAGATTTAGATGCAATGTTAGTGTATTAATGATCTTATAGATCCCATAATTATCACACACAACAAGAGTGAAACATCACGATTATTCAAGATCAACCATAACCAGTTTCATCACACAACCTCACTTCTTCTAACATAATAAATCATCATACAAGGAAATCAAGCATATCTACCCATCCAACCTACCTGCAAGGTTAGGACATACAAGACACATAATCAATGATCAAGCCCAGGATTCATCTAATTGATTTTGACCACTTAATGTATTAGGAATGGCGATTGTTCTGAGGAACAAGGAATTATATAATTCCCATAAGTTAAGTCTATCCAGAAATGAATTGTAAATTCTAGCATTCTTAACTACAATTTCTTCTACACAAAAAATATGGTAATGATGTCACTTCTTTCATAGCGCCATTGCCTATTATTAAAACAATTCACAATTTGACTCATTTAAGGATTAGGAAGTAATTCCATAAAATAAAGGCATAATCTTAAAAGTAATACAGAGGCCTTCAACATGCAACCTGTTAAACTGACAATTCCATCCTTACTCAAGTTTATTAGAAAATGTGAGACACCCTTCAGAGTACATCAAGTATAAGTCTACTGATATATATATCACAATTTAAATGAGGAAAGGAACCATAGAGAGAGTCTCTCAACACAATGTAGAAATCATACGCTTACTCTATACTTTTGCAAACCAACTGAATGTGAAGAAATAAACATGCACCCGAGTGGAAGTCTGTTCTAAGATTGAGTTAATAAATTTCTGTAAGGAATCTAAAATTCCTATTTTGGGTCTCACAGTGCAACACTTTCGGATCCAAATCTATAAGTGCATGGAAAGGCTCCTTGGAAGCCCAAGTTGAAAATAAACAATCCTTGGTGTGCACAAAGATCCTCTAAAGTCGAGCAGAGGTCCATAACCTTTAGAACTATGAATCTCAGAAAAGATAGTGCGGACATACACAGGGGAGGCGCAAAGTACGCACTCAACAATTAGAATCCAAAGCTCAAGAGGGATGCGATATTAAGTGCTAGAGTTCATTTCAAAGGAAATCTCAAGAGGGACAGAGTGTAAAGGGTTCAAAAGAGGAATCAAAGACCATTGAACTAGGAGAAAGATACAATTGTCGTCAGATCTAGGAGTTGTGGAGGAGGACTGTCGGATCAACATATGATTAAGTCCCCACCGTCAGATCTCAGTAAGGGTAGATCAACGATAGGGAGCCTTTGTGGGATCAAATGGTTTAGTTAATGATCATGCCAGTTTCATCTATGCAATCCACCTTCAATCATCACCTACAAATATATCAATGATTGGCATCGATCCCACTATCAACGAGCAGTTTCTAATGCAGAAATTGGGAAAGGGTTTAAACATCGTGCTAGTAAAGACTCTACAATCCTTCCTAGCCATCAATATTCATGATCAATTTAATCATGACCGTCGAATAAGACCATCAATTAGCACTCAAGGATTTGAGCCGAGGTCATAGATCTCGATCATATGAAGGGAGGATAGAGTCCCTTCGGGCTAGATGACAAGGACAATGTTTAACTCTCTGTGTTAAGATATGGTCACAGGGAAAGGTCATATATAAAGGTTAAGGAACTCCCGGAGTCCCAAATTTTGGAGTAAAACCTTACCATCCAACGGTGGGTACACGTGTTTGTAGATCCAAGTATTCAAAACTTTTCCATTTGTGAGGTGGTGGTTGAAGGTTGTGAAGGTGAAAAGGGTTCCAAACTCTCAGAGTTCCGAAGTTAATCCTGACCATTGTTGTCGAAAAATACAGGACCATTAGATTTGTGGGTTTGGGCTTCGCGAATTCAGATGGAACAAGAGTTTCAACAACTCAACCTCCCGAAGCTTGGATCCACAAATTTTATTAAGGCCGTAGATATGAGCAAGGTGTTGGAACTATCAATCCCTTAGTCATTCAGAATTTGACCCTTCAACAAGGTTAAGAGGTAACTGTTAAGGATTACAAAGACCCTAAAGTTATGAAATTCTAGAGTAAAGGAGATCCGTATATATAGAGAACAAATAAGGACTGTATATATTCAAGTCTTATTCCTTCGGAGGTTTCGACAATTCGACACTCCAAGGGAAAAGAGTGGTTGTTTGAAAAAGGTGATGAACTCTCGGAGTTCAGAATTCTGGAGTTGACGATAATGGTCAATCTAAGTGAAGTGTAAGCCATCAGATCTTCGAGCCCTTCAACGGTTCGATGATCTGGGTGGAACAAAATCACGATGTGAAGCGGGAAAAACCCCAAAGGTCAAAGTTCCTTAGTGGATCTACACCTTAGAAACTCATGTGAGGAGAAACTTCTCCATCCATTAGATAAAGTTATTAAGAGTTAACGAAGGAGGGTGGTAGGGAAAGGTAACCTACAACTTCCGATCAACTCCTCTTATGACCGGCTTTGGTCGGTTAACACTTCATGAGAAAGGAGTGTTGAGTTTAAGGAACCTCTGGAGCGTTGTAGTTACGGAGCCCCGAATAGTGCCCTTTTGACTAGCACTAGGTTTTGGCTCTTGGTCACATGCATAACTTGGTTTAGGAAAAAGGGCTAATGCCCAGGAAAGAAGTAATTAAAATTTATATGTCTGGAGACATTCACCTAGACATCCCGAGATCCTGAAGTTTGAATTTAAGATACTATACCACAATGATTCCTTGTTACTAATAACTTGGGTTAACAAAATATTTATATCAGAGGAACACAATAAATTTGGGTTAAAAAAACCATTGAGAATCCACCATTTGATAGAAATTAAATATCATAAACTTAAATAGAAATTTATGGTAAAAGTTCAGATCCAGTACACCTCTCGACAGCGAACCCATCAATAGAATTGATTTGGATTTTAACTGAAATTCAACAAGGACTTACGATACAAATAAGAACTAAACCTAAAATTACCAGCGAACAATACATTGATAATGTCCTAACATAATCCCACTTAAAACTATGATCAAACATATTTCAGGTAAGGATGAAAATATAGACTTAAACATAAGCTATATGAAATATAAAATTTACACTAAACAAGGAGGATCAGACCGATATACAAAGTTCTAAAAACATCTGAAATTTACAGTGAATATTTAAAATATAACATTGTATCTATTATTCGTTTGTTAGCAAACGTAACACTTGAAATTTAGACCTTCCAATAATATAAATAAATTCAGCTTATAAATACGAGAAATCAATGAAACCTGTGTGTTGAAGATGTCCTTACAGACCTTCCGCTCATTCCTTTCCTTCTCTTACTAATCACAGAGACTTCACCGGTACCTCCTAGCCAACACTAGGGGTACTCTTCTTCCCCCTTATCCCCCCCAAGAAAAAAAGGGGCGAAGCACACAAAAACCATAACACAATAGCTTCCAGGCTTGCTCTGCAAGGAAGAGATTCCACTCTTTTCACCCTCCTGGAGTCCCAACTCTCACAAGATCCAAAATTCAACAACATAACAGCGCCTCCCAAAAGTTTCATGTCCTTCCATTCTACGTTAATATCTTTATAGAATTCCCCCTCACATGCATCTTTACCTCATGCATAATTCATTAAATTTTTATAATTCATTTAAAGGATTATTCACCCACTACATGTGTCACATTCTCCCCAGGTTACACAAGTAAATTCTATTTTATTTTTATTTAAAATCCACTTTTCATCACATTTTCCCATGTGTTCCTAAATCTCCTCTTGTGTCTCTTAGTTCCCCAATCCCCTTAATTAAGGGTGTCTCCTAACCAGGTTTTAGTTAGAGTTGGATTAGGAGTCTTTTTAGTTAGGCTAGGGTTGTTTGTATCAAATTCTATTTTATGCAAAACCCATTCTCTCAAGTTGTTATTCATTTTTAAATAATTTCATGCACACATGTGCATTTTTTCAAATCTTTAGGTCCTTACTTACTATTTCCTAACATTTGATTTCCTTCCAATATTTACTCATGTCACGGTTCAATTAGTCCCTTTATTTAATTTTAGACTTCGAATTGGACTTCCGATTGGCTTTAATAATTAATAGTCTATTCTTTAATTAAATATTTTAATCCAACGAGGTCTAATCATCCCAATGTTTTCTAGGCCACCTATGTTTATTGACTCAGGTTTTAATTGTGCAATGTGCCCTTCAAGACGCATCTTCGTGCTCCAAGGGTGCCACTCATGTTGACCTGGTTTGGAATTTTGTCCAACCCATTGGAGTCAAAACTCCATTTGATTGACCTTGTGAGAGACTAAGGGCTTCTAAGGAATAAGGATTCTGCCTTATTGCGCACCCCTTAGAAATCTATGTGAGAGATTGTCTTAGTATTCCCTCACGACATCGTGGACCACCCAACTAGGTAATCATTAACCTACAGTTCTGGCCACGACGAGAGTGCTAGTAGGTTGTGACAGAGATGCTTCCACCACTCTCCCTCAATATCTAGTTTTTTGTGCAAGGCCCCTTTACTCCTTATGTGAGTCTAATTAGCAAGCATCGTCAAGCCTTCATCCACTGACAAAAACAATGTCAAAAATACATATATATAAATCATACTAAAATCCATCATACATCATATGTGCATAATAATGAAATTCTCAAACAATACAATCCACTCCCTGACTCAATATGGAGTCCAAGGAATCCCTTTGATGCCATCGACATCCATAACCTGTCATATGTCCTGCACACTCAAAACGACTTGTCAACAACACATGTAAACACATATATATACATCAATAAAATTAAGCGGCTATAACACCTCAACATCATCATATATAACTCATAATCTGAATGAAATCACAGTGTTCCATACCTGGATCACTTGGAAGAAAGTGTCCTCAAAGAATAAGCCAATAATAGTATTCTTAGTAGAGAGGGATGTTACAAAAACATCTAAGCTTCACCTCACTTGTCCACTTCATCAATTCCACATGTGATAGCGTGGCTAGTACTCTCAAGGCTTTTCCTGCTTAGTCAGTTGTCTAGTTCTTTTCATTAATCAAAACATGATTACAAACTTCATAATCATAACCATATGAAGTCTTAATCATAATTACAACTATGGGGGAAAATATGAATAGGAAAAGCATAAAAAACAAGTTGATCAAGAAAACATTAGTTTAAATAGCCAAAGTACAATATTTCCTACAAGTAATGAAGAAATGAGACATGTATGAAATTCAAATATAGTTGAATGTTACTACAAGTTGTATGTTTTGGAATATTTGTCTATGAAAATCAAGGATTTTGTTTAATTTACTCGACATAATGTCCCAATTGCATGAGGATATGTTACCAATAAGTGTAAAAATTACATATTGATTGCATTTTGAATATTGTGGACGTTTACATTGTCCCATTTTGTATGATGATGGGTTTCTTATTCATATATAATAAAATGGATTCTTATTTTATTGCATTACCGAATGTTGTAAAATGTCGCATTTATAATTAATTAATATATGGATGATTTACATTGTTACAAATAATAGAGGTTTAATTCATTGGATAACGCATTAATGCAATCATTATATAAAAAAAATAACAAAAATACAAAAAAAAATATTATTATAAAAAATATTTGATTTTGAAATGATTAATTGAAAATTTGCAAGAAACAATTAATTAAAATATATACATATGAGTGCATTGTATTATTTTGAACTAACTAAAAGGTGTGTTCCATAAAATAGATAGTGGTTCATTTTCATGAGTCATATGACCATTGCTAAAAATTGTGAAAACACATTGTTACTTTAAACAACATAATATACAATTGATTATATTTATTTTTTCAAAATATTACGGTGCACATGATTACAATGCACACCAATTATTTACATACAATATATACATTATTTTTTAAAATATAATATATGCATTGATTCTTAGTAATAAACAATGGAACCAACATCTCATCTCAAATATTTGAAATTTCACTAGCCTTCGATGCACTTGGTAACATAGGAACTCGTGCATACTAAATAAACGAGCACTTGTGTGCCATAAAACAAAAATAACGACCCAGTGCATAATATTTATACGAGCATTGTTGTCGCATACAAAAACAATAAAAACCAGTGCATACATTAACATTAAAAACATCGATGCTTCATATAACGTAAAATATGGAACCGATGCATAATAGTTTTAAGATCACCGGTGCGTTTTTATTTTGTGTGTACACCGGTGCATGTTACTTATGAATGCATCAGTGCATTTTTCCAATACAGGAACTGGAAAAAAAAAAAAAAAACCTTTGCCCACCCAATTTTTTTTAGTTATATGAAACATACGCTAAAACCTTCGCTTTGAATAACAAAAGTTGTAGTGGAAGCTTTTTTGAATTTTTTTTCAAATCTTATAACACTAAAAACCTCAAATACAAGATGTTTTTCTTGTATTGTAATAAGCTAAATAAAAACCTTGAATTAAATCTCCAACCACAAATGATAAAAATGTTTTATTTTATACATAAAATCTATTATTCACTACCCTCTCTTGGTTCTTTTCCTACTTTAATCCAGTCACATTATAGATAAAAAAAAGCTTTCTACATAAATATTCTTTACACATATCTACCAAGCCAAATAAAAACCTTGAAATAATTACAAAATAAAAGTAATTACTTTCTTTAAAAAATGTCTAATCATGTTATGAAGAAAGAGTCGTGTACCTGGATATTCTACACATTTTATTTGTGTATTACAAGCACCGTGATTATTTATTGACAGATCTGGAATTTAACATGATTATCTGCACCATGATTTTTTTTGACTGGGCAATAATTTAACATGATTATCTATTAACTCAAGATTCAATCTTAGATATTGATATTGTTCACACTTTCCTTCTGTCATACAATTTAGCATTAGTTGTTGTTATTTCCTTTACTTGATTATAATAGTATAAGGACAAAGATAGTGAACATACCTTTTGTCTAATATACTTATATGACTATTCTTTATTTTGTGTAATACAATCTATTTTTATTTTTCATAGAGTTTTTTTGGGATAGTACAAATTCAATATCACAATATTTTAAACAAGTGGAAAAATGCAACAAAATTGCTTATGCGCGCCTCTTGAGAATGTTGTATCATAATAGTTCAAATAGGTATAAGCTTAAAGTCTATTCCAACTCTTATAGAGTATTCCTGGGCAACTTTATAGTATAGTGTACATTGTATCTTGTACGAAGTTTCTCATTTTTTCAATCAATTTGTTGAAGCAGAAATGCATGTTTTTATGTGCAAGTTGAAGAAAATCTGTTGCATGAAACAAAAATAATCAAACATTTAAACACTAATAAACAAGTTAGATGTCAATTTTTAAGTATGAGAAAGGGAAAATAGAAAATAGACATATTACTTAAAGAAATAGACAAGCTACATAAGAAAAATGAAAAAAGTCAAACCACCATGGTAATTAATTTCTACAAATGAGAAAAGTACAACTTGACATCAACCAGTTGAATATTATTGACATTTGTTATGCGAAACACATTTTTTTGTTATTTAGAGACAAAGTGCGATGATGAATGCCTATATATTAAAAGATATGGTGCAAGTATCCAAGGAAAAAAATTATGCATAGACAAAACATAGTGCAGTAAACCAATACAAACAGATGCCATCTAATGATTCAAATTCATAGAACTAAATTCATCACACAGTATAACTATTGATAAAAAAAGGTTGTCAAGCACTTTGAATTCTTAGATTTGAGTGTGAAAGATCCTATTAGTTTCAGGTGAAACAATGTTGTAGTTCAATTTTAGTTACATCAAGAAAATGAAATTAGGAGAAGCTTGCACATAAGTGTGTTCTATATGTAAAATTGTCAAAATGAAGAGATGAACAAAACTATGAAGAAAATCAGACTAGACAATTGCACTCAAAAAATATATGTGTTTCAGTGTAAAATCTAGTTGCATATAGGCTTATTAGGGACTTTGCATCCATACGTGGAATTTAAAAGCCCTGCAATTTACAAGGAAGAATGTCAGAACACATGGAATGAAATGGGAAATTGCAACTGTCAAGAATATAAAAAAAACGTTGTTTTTTAAAACATACCTTTTTTTTATTAAATCTTTTTTTGAAAAAATTAAACTTAGGTAAATGTCATTTTGTTGAATCTTTTTCTATTTCAACTATTGTATTGTCCTAATTTAGTATAAATTTTCCATGAACAGTAAAGTCACGCAGCATGTAGATAACAATAGATTTATTTTTTTCCAGATAATATTCATATGACATTACTGTTAAATTTGGTAAAAAGATTCTTAAGGTATCATGTGTAAAAGAAAATGATACTTTTGTATCTCATGTGTTGACTCTACTGCATTTTAACTGATGTGAATAGTTGAACAAGGTTTCAGCTTGACATTTGGGACAATGCAATATTGTTCCGTGTATTGATCCAAAAAATTCTACTCCTAAATTACATACTGAACATATAGGATGGAAAGGATTCGAATATATGTTTTCTACTATCAATGTGCCTTGAACCTGTTTAGTAGTTTTGAACATAAGTGTTAGTGAATACTTTTTAATAAAAATTAAATACAACATAACATTTTTTATATGGTTCAAAAATTTCACATGGTTTGTCCACTTGAGCAATAGTCTCAAATATTCATAAGGCTTCTTTGTTGTTAATGGTCCAATATATGTTGATTGGAATGTGTGTAGTATGTTAGAATTTGTCTCTTTTCGTTTGACAATATTTATGAATAACAATATGGGATATTCTTTCTTTGAAAGATGCTCCTCAATGAAGGTGAGTTCTGTTGTGAATGTTGGAAATAATTGTAGTTGCACTTTCAACAAGGCATATATCAATTTTCTTTTTGCTATAGAAAATATATGCAAATAGATGCAAGGGAAATAATTTTTTTGTAATCTATAAGAATTTGTATGGAGACACACTTGTGATTGCCTTTTTGTTTTCTGAATTTCCATCCTTGATTTCCAAGGTATATTGTGTCCCTAGTTTTTTTGCAGCTATGACAATTACACCTATTGTTTCAAGTGCATATTATTTTGTTGCTTTTGAAAGTCTTTTGATTGAAGTATTTGGTATGAAGTTGTATTGCTGAAAAATAGGTGTTGTTTTCTATGTTAGTCTCTTGATCTAATAGAAATATACATTCAACTTCTCCATGATCATAACTGGTTTTGGGTGCAATTTTCAAATTTGTAATACAAAATCCTTTGCATGGTATAAGTTTTGCTTGGTGTTGTTTAATGAAACTATTATAGACATTCAAAGTTATTGTCATCTCATCTTTGGCATCTGTTAGATATGATCGCAAAACATCAGTTGACTTATGTGATTTGTCAAGTATTGTTGTGTATGTAGCAACAATATTGTCTTAAAAAATGTGTCCAACTTTGCAACTAGTCAAGTCTTCAATAATGATTGGGGTGGAATTTCTTGTTTTGTTCCTACACATGGGAATAAAATAGAAATTAGCTAACAAATGACAAAATAAGATATTTGAATTCATGTTTCACAATCTCTACCTCTTTCCTTTTAACTCGAATGTTCATGTTTCATTCTCTTTTCCTTAGGTGCTTCTTCTCATGTTGTTGTGTTAAACAATATTTTTCATACCACAAAAATGTCGACAGAGCGTAAACGCGTAGCATGGAGAAAATTGTATGTTATAAAAATGTCAAAAGGGGACATTTGAGATATGATTATACTATAATTATATTTTTCAAAATAGTTTTGAAAACAACTAAAGAGGACAATTTGGAGTGAACAAATTGATCATGCAAGTGAATTTTTTAACAAAGTGATGCATGAGAATCTGGAAGTGAATTTCAAGATTGATCCCAATCGTCACAAACATTTACCAAGGGAGTTGGTTCCCTAATTTATTTTATTATATTTGTAATAATTATGAAATGTCTCTAGAAGACATTTTCGTTGAGTTTATTTTCTAGGTGTCGAGTTGTTTCTAGAGTTTAGGAACAATTTCCATATTGAGATTTGGTTTAGATAAATCAGGATTTTTGCTGGGTTGTGAGAAATCCAAGGGCTCAAGATATATTGATTTTTTTTTGTAAGAGCCAGGGTTTAGATAGACAGAGCTTGTGTGAGAGTGTGGGATATAAAGGTGCAAGAGACCAAAAGGAACATAGCTATATTGTTGTATCTATCTGTTCCTTTGCAAATCTAATGAATGAGAAATTATTTGATTATTTTGTATGCCTTTGTGAGTTATTTTGTGTGTGCATAATTAAGCTTTGATCACAACTTTTAGAGAATCAAAATTCTAGATCAAATTTATGTTTGTAGGAGAACAGATCATTTGCACAACCATTAGTCTAAACTGAGCCAAAACCTTGTTTAAATTTATATGGTTACATTTTTTTGATGTGGACGATCAAGATTGATCCAGAGAACAGGATTGACGACCCATATCATTTCGGGCATCACCTCTCGAAATTTTCCCTTAGTTTTTCATTTGATTAAGTATAATATACGTGTCCTCAATAGATTGGACAAATTGGTTCCGTGACTTAATTCTGGTGTGGCCCACATCAAGAAACCTTTGTAATCCTGTTAATAATATGGACGACGAAGATTAAGTAGTGGCATATGTTGGACAATTTATTTTCATTGATGTTGTTGGATAATTGGTTGTTATTGATGTCAACAAACATAGTTTTCATTCATGTCAACAAAAGTGATGGGTGTATTTGAATAAGTCTCCAAAGTGGTCCCCTTATGGCGTAGCTTTAATAATGGCCCTCACAAGAATATGATTTGAAGAAGTCTACAAGAAACCTAGAGGTGTGGTCATGAAGTCTAAAATTGTTTGAGGAATAAGGAAATTGTAAATGAAGGTAACACACTAATAGATGGCTATTCCTTGTCATATCGTTCCCAATGGTAGGTGGCAAGTCACGTGGTTCCTCACGATTGAGGAGTTATTCCCTCATGAAGTTGGAAGCCCTGAGGAATGGTTAAGAAGCCCCTAAATGGTTGCAACAAGATGTTACAAGTATTTAATTAAATGGAAAAACAAGTATAACATGAAAGTACAGGTCAACTCTAAAGTTAAGGAAATAATTCACATGGACAATTATAAATACACTTCAAGAAGCCTCTCATTCTTACACACAAAATTTCAATGATTATCTATATTTCAAGTGATCTTTTGGTAAATATTTGTGTAGCATATCTGAGGTAGCAAAGTCTGAGGTAGGGAAGTATGAAGTAGTGAAGGGAAGTGAAGATAAAAGTATACAAACTAACTTTTTGGGGTTATATGTGGGTCATAGTGGAGCAAGGAGCGAACATCTGCAGGTTGCAATGGAGAAAGGCACAGACATCCATGGGTCGTAGTGGATCGGGTCGTGGATTTGTGAAAAGGTTTTGAAAATGGATGCTTGGCCCAAGTTGTAGCAAGTCATGATGACACAGTAGGGTTGTCATAGGGTCTGATATGGTATGCATTAGGTTTCATCATGAGAAAAGGTATGTCTTTATGTATTTGATCCATGAATAGATTGGCACATGATTAAGGCATGTCTTGGAGGCCTCTTGGTACATGGTTGCATATGATTGAGGTTCATGTGTCTTGATGATATTGATACATTCTTGAGATATATCCTTAGTACTTGGTTTATGGATGTTATGGTTCATTGTTAGAGGCACATCTTTGTGATATTGGCATATATTTAAGGTATACACTTGGTGTATGGTTTTGGATGGTATATACTTGAGGCATATGATTCATAGAGGATATGGTGCATGCTTGAGGTATATTTGTCACATCGATTAATATATGGTATATGTCATGGTGATGGTATCACATGATTGAGGCACTTCTTGATAAGGTTATGGTACATGTTTGAGGTACATGCATTTGATCATGTTTGGGTACATAGTGGATACACATATCTTGATGATAATATGATACTGTTGGACACACCTACCACACTTAGAGGGGGGGTGAATGAGTGTGGGGCTCTTTTTCCCAAAATTTCCCTCTTGCACAAAAACTCATCAATTAGCATTCAACATTTATTCATTACCCATTGCTGTCATTTATAACTAGTTAGATGTAGGCACATATCAGCAACATATTTCAGCAATATATCATCAACAAGTCATCATCACAATGAACACAAAGAACACAAGATGTATGTACAATTTTCTTTTTATTATGGACTACAATCCTTGGGTTTATCAGCAACCACTGAATAGAGTACAACTCTACAAGAGCACCAGCTCTATATGCAAGACTCGGCTTACATCCTCAGCACCAACTGATATGAGGCAACAATCCTCAACAGATATCAATCTGTCAACAGGTACGTGACCTGTCAGTAGTGCAGCCCAAGTGTGAACGCGCACTGGCTCACTATAACCTGCGTGTGAACGCGACCAGTGTATAATGCAACAAGCATATGCTTCTAAGAAACTAGAGTTTTTCTTTTCTTCATATTCTTAGAATCCTTCTGTCTTCCACTATCCAAACTGACCCATAGCCAGTCACAACACATCCAAGCTCTCCAATATCTTGCTCATGCTCCACATCAAATCAATATGAATGCTATCTCAATCATGTATAAATAGCTAGTATACCATAGCAATCATGTCACTACTAAATCACAAGAGTGTTTCTCACTCCATCAATAAAATCAACCAAACTGATCCACATCATAGAAGCCATAGCAAGAATTCCCTAAGCATTCACAACATATCAAACAATAGCATCTATCAAGACAATAATGCAACCATACCAGTGTCTTAGTGATAGATATGAAGCCATAGAATGCAGATCTGGAACCTGCCTCATCATCCAAGAGCTTGGCAACAGCTCAAACACAAATCTCCATGAGGTTATTCAGTCCACACTCCCTGTACATAGTCAACCCACATGTACACTCGCCCTATACACAACTAGCCTACGTGTACATGCACCCTATACACAGACAGCCCGCGTGTGCATCAGAAAATAGGGTTTTTTGTGACTCCAAGACTTTTACCGTCAAGATCTCTGATATTTTTGAAACTTTGATGCGTCCATGAGATCCTCCTCTTACTCTCTTCCTCGGAATAGATCTTCAATCATGCTCAAGAGATCCACACCAATAAGATTCTCTCACAAGAATCTCTCCATCAATACTCCAAAAGATATTACCAAGAAGCTCTCCATTGATCCAAAAAAAGGATTCTCACCAAATGTACTTTTTACAAGAGATCCTAGCTTCTTATTTATACTTTCATCTTCTAGGTTACTTAACCCATTTTTAGGTTACTTAACCCATTTCTAGGTCACTTAACCTATTTTCCTTATTTTAGGGTTAACCACTTTCCATGAATAG
>SNQJ01S0029287.1:15958-42873 GCA_010110895.2 Picea sitchensis | reverse complement strand
ACAGATGGAGGTTTATTGCAGTGTGCAACAAATCAAGGATGAGGCAACTCAGATCAAGTTGGCATCACTTAGACTTGCAAGCACCACACTCATCTGGTGGAAAAGCAAGTTGCAAAATGGCATGCAACAAGTGGGTAATGTATTTCCATCATGACAAAGTTTTATTTCTGAATTTTGAAAGAAATTATATCCTTTGGGTTATGAAGAGAAATATTTAATTGAATAGAAATATCTTAAACTAAGAAAAGGACAAACAATGCAAGAATACACAGATGGATTTCGTAAAATGGAATTGATGTTGGATGTTCCTTTACATACCCAAGAAACTCTTATGAAGTATATAGGAGGTTTACCTTCACATATTCGAAACAATGTATTAATGTTTGGACCTACTAATCTTGATGATGTTTCTGTTCAAGCAACATACATTGAAGCAGGGAAAACATGGGTTGGTGTATTAGGGGAATCGTATTCAAGGAAAGAGGAAAAAAGGAAGTGGAATGGAAAGAAGGAAAATTCAGTGGTAGGCAAGGAAGAGAATCCCTCTTGCAAGAATTGCAAGAAAGAGGGGCATGATGAGGACCATTGTTGGAAATTGCATCCTGAGAAGAGACCAAAGTGGTTAAAAGAAATGAAAGGGAGGCAAATAGTTGCAAAAACAACATGACCAACAGACTTGGGATCAGATTCAGGTGATGAATCAAAAGTCTCATTGGTTGCTTTGGAAGGTAAACTTGGTGATGGATATGATTCTAGAAGTAAATTGTTTCACATAAGGGTCATAATGAGGCACACTAAGGTCGACACATTGATAGATAGTGGATCTCAATCTAACTTGACTTCAAAATAATTGGTTAAACAATTGGGATTAAACACTCAGATGCATCATAAGCCTTACACACTTAAATGGATAAGCAACAATCATCAATTGCACATAACAAAGCAATGTACCTTAAAGTTTTCAATTTAATCTAAGTTCATGGACGAGGTAACATGTGGTGTGGTGCCACTCAATAAATGTGGAATGGTCTTAGGCAATCCTTACTTGTATGATCGTAAAGCAATATTCTACAGGGAAAAGAATCAATATCACTTAATCAAAGCAAGCAAAGAATATGTGGTTCATGCTCATCATTTAAAGGAAAATAAATCTCTTAAAAAATGGAACAATTAAGAAAGGCATCTCATGCAAGCAACACACCTATAATTGTTTCAAATCAAGTAATTTATCTTAAGCAAGAACATGAGATGATTGTAGAATGGAAGATCAATCACACTTTTCTTCAAGATAAGATAATGTCATGCAAATACTACAAACATATTATCTCATTTGCAGTCATATTTATGATGTTGTCATTAGTAATTTTGACAACATGGATGATAGTGGATTCAATAAGATGTGACAGGGTACAAATGGTTAACAATATGCTGTCAGTTATAATGATTGTTTTAGAGTTGATCTTGATGAGACAGGTGTACAGGACAGATTTTAAAGATAGGGAACAAGTGGGGTGGCCTATCCTGCACTTGATGACTAGTCAGTAACCTTTTGGAGGACCAGAAGGTCTTTAGTGGGGAGGTGTGATCCAGAATTGGATCTCAGGATCCATTCTGGGTCGAGGAAGGCCTAAAAATCATAGTGATCAGAATGGATTCAAAACAGACGTGTGCGTAGGCCTCATTGATATGAACCCAACACAACTTGAATGGGCTCAAACAAACATCGTATGCTTGAGTTATCACGGTCTGTTCATTTCGTCAAATAGCTAAAATTTGATGACTTTATAGTCCGTACAATGCCATGTGGCAGTTGACTGTATAGGCCGTGCGACCGCACAACTGATGTGGTAGGGTACATTGGCATGCTGACATGGACAAGCGTTGACTGGGAAGGTACAGGTGGACAATTCAGGGAGTGACACATGTCACCATTGTAAGGGTGACATGTGGCACATCCATACGACACGTGGAAAATGTGGCAGGTACAGTGGCACGTGGCAGGTACAGTGGCATGTGACAGAGTAGACACCTGACAGATGTGGAAAAAAGGTGTCTCAACACGTGGCTAGTTTTTGAGCAAATGTGAATGTGCCATGTGGCCCAGTCCTGGGTTGCCACATGGAACCCCTTTATTGGTTATTGTGTTGGCAAAAGTTTGTTTGGAGTGCACGGTATTTGAACTTGCGACCTCTCGTCTGGGAAATCGGTTTAGCAGGGCTGGAATAGCCAACCCACCCTCAGTAGTCCTTGATAATTATGGTTGTGTTTAAGTATTTAAGGTGATGTGTGGGTGCGGGCGGAGGATAATAGGGCTGGGACCTAGCCCCCAGCCCTGGTCGCAACACATATGGATATGACCGTAGCCCATACTAAATAGTTGGCGGATGTTGATAAGGGATAACCCCCAATTATCTCTCCATTTACCATATGACCCGGCCTATGATTATTGTTGGCACAGATAAGGGGTTATCCCCAGTCAGTCGGGCTAGCCCAACGACCAAGGGTGTAAACCAATGCTAAACGACTAGGTGTATAACAGTTTGGGCACATGGGGACTTAAGGCAAGGACATATGTCCATGCTATGCACCATAGCCACAGGACCGGGGCCAGAATCTAGGGGGGTAACGAACCAGTCTAGCGCCTAGCCACATGGAGGCTCCCACATGACCATGAGCATGGAAGATAAGGGGATTCTCTTTTTATTAAGCCCAAAAATGGGTTTTAAACTATATAAAATTATTTTCTTAGCAGTTTGAGGGGATTTTGGTCATTTTTTGAGGATCTTGGGCCTTTTTTGAGGCCAAATCTTATGGGGAAGTTGGGAGATTGTTACCAACCTCGGGCCTATAAAAACTAGAGGCTCTTGAAGCCATAGAGGAGGTTCATAACATGTTTATTCTGAATAATTATTGAGCCAAATCCATTTTTATATAGGGAATCCATTGATGAGAGCACCTTTGTGGGCCATTTCTGGGAGCTCCATTCATCTGATTTCAATGTCGTCAGTTTTGTTGGGTTCTAGATATCTAGTAGAACAAGACCAGATCAGTTTGTAATCCTTTTGGCACTGTTGTGATGTAATTTTAAAGCTTTTAATTGAAATAAGAAAGCCTCACCCACTGAGACAAAGGCCCGGAGACGTAAGTGATTTTTGGTTACTTATATATCCTGTCTGAGTTTGTATCTTCATCTTGAGTGACCCAGGCTTCCTGTCTATTTGGGGTTCCAGCAAAGCCTCTAAAACTATCGACCCTCCTGGTAATCCAGAAGGAAACACAATGCACAGGGTGCACTACATCATCTCACCCGAGATAGTTTTAATGTGTGGTTGCAATACTCATGTGTTTGCAGTGTAGGATTGAGTGGGGGATCTAAGAATTGTATACTAAGAGTTCTACTTTAACTTATTAACGCAATACATTTTCATTTATGATTACTTAGGAAATATAACAACTCATTCATTTATCATATTAACAACTACTAAAGAAAATAAAGAACCACATGTATTCAATCACATAACACAGGTTTTGTCATGGTTCACCCCTCCCTGGGCTACGTCCACAAAGATCTAGTTCTTAGCTCTTTTATTATAGTAGTTATGAACTACAGCACCGTGCACTTTACAACTCTTCTCAATTGGGTTGAGATCTATTATGAGGTGGACTAGATTGAACCAGGATCCTCATCCTATGATCTAACCCTCAATATATACCCTCCTTAGTCATATCTAGCTCAATAGCTTACAAACTTAGGTCATACAACAAAATATCACATCACATCGTCTCTTCCCTCTCTTTCTATGAGACATAGGTATCTATATTTATATGTTTCTGGCTCGCGAGCCATTACAATGTGTTTCAAAAACCCTAACCCTAACATCATTAGGTCTTCCATGCATGCGCATGTGTTTCTCTTCCTTCCAATTTTCACTTCCCTCGTGCATGCCTTCTTTCCCAAAATCGCCTTTCCACTTTGGTCTACTTCCAACAGGCCCCCAAAAATGACATGTGGCTCGTCTTGAGCCACCCACCCTTTGTGCGCTTTTCCCATCTCCCTGGTGATCGCCTGGAACTTCTCCTTTAGATTGACTACTTGAGTTTGAGCCTACGCGATCTTCTCCTTAAGTGTGTCTATTTTCCAAATTGCAATCTCATCATTGATCAACCCTGCGCACTCTGACTGGGTTTGTTCCATATATGTCTTGGCTTCCTCTTCCTGTGCAATGAATTCTACTACTCACTCTACTACTCACTCTTGAAACGATTCCATTTGAGCTGGACGCTCCTTTTTCTACGTTTGCGCAGTGGTGAGTTCCTCATGTAGTTTCTTCATATATTTCACCCCTTTGACATGCTCCATGATGGAAATTGTCTTTTGCCTCCACTTGAGGTACTAGATAGCTGTGCTTATCCTTTCTTCTTCCTTGTCTCACTGATGTACATGCTTATCATCTTCTAGCTTTGTCCAAAGTTGTGCTACTTTATCGAACAAGTCGGTTGTTGCACTGACCTATTTCTCTATCTCCTATAGTTTCTGTGTTGCCTCTTTATTCCTTTTCTCCCTTACATCCGGTGGAGTGGTAGGTGTGATCTACTCACAGAGATTCCAGATCTCCTTCTGATATTGATCAATTCCCTACGCAATCTGATCAATCTTCTTTGTTGTTGTGAGTTCGTCCCTCTGTGCAGTCTTTGGAATATTCTCATACGTTCCAACCACTTTTTGTTCCAATTCATTCGCGCGCTCCCTCTCCTCTTGGGTCTCGATCTTGGCCTACTTATATATCAATTCCAGCACATATCGTTTATCCTTTTCCTGCTGTAATTTGGTTGTGTCTGTGTGTGTACGATATTGTACTTCTTGGGTAACACTCATCTATAATTTGTGTAGAGCTTTGGATGGTATCTGCGGAAATACCAATTGGAGTTGAGCTAAGTATTTTAGGGGTGTCTACCCCACGATCTCATCCATGTGCAACATGTTGGATGTAATTTGGAATGTTGTGCTTGGTTGCGGTATTGTGTGGACTATATCTCGCTCACTTGCTTCAGGTTCTTCTTCTGTCTGTGATGTTGACGGCCCTGTTTCCATGATGTTGCCTACTGCTTGTGCTTCCCTGATATACTTGAGGAATTTTTGTATGTCTGCCAACTCCTCTTGAATTCTATCCCTGTGGTGCACAACATTCTCAAAATCCTCATATGTACGATCCTGAACCATTTGGGCTATAATTTCTGGATCATCCTTTGTGATCATTTATTCTGGAGGTGTTCTCTACGCCTTAATCTTCTTGCGTGCACCCCCCATATAAGTAGTTGGCCTCTTATTTAGTCCTGGTTCCTGTGGATTGGGACTTGGTGTAGTCCCATGCACTTCCTCAACCTATTTCTATTGTACTTGGGTCGACTGCGTGTTATTCTTTTTCCCCTTCTGGGTCCCCGTCTTAGCTGTCCCTTTTTCGTCTACTTTATTTTGGTCTGGCCTGTCCTTGGTTTCTTGGGCACTGTGACTTCCTGAGGATGTGTTTCTTCCTACCCTATCTCCTTTTCCACTGTCCTTGCAGGTATGTCTTGGGTGAGGACTGTAATCTTCCAGTCATCTTCCCAATCCCTGATAACCATTTCAATGTCGCCCTCCGTGATGCAGTGGCGCAATTGTAGACACTGCTTGTTGGGTTATTTCTGCACATTTATCCACATCGCATGTCAAGTAGCCTTGAAGTTGGAGATGTTCCGATAGTACGCGACATCCGGTGGTGATATTCTCCAGAGGTTGGTGATGGCCTCTTGTAGATTGTGTAGATATCCTTCAAATATGGATGTGTTTATCTTTATGATCCTGGCGTCTGACGCGGTGCCAAGCGATACATATCTCGCTCCATGATTAGGTTTGGTTCTGGTGGAGAAAAATACATATTTTGGTTCCTTCCATCCCATAATGGCTATCAACATCAGAAGCCATGAGTAATGAAATTATGTTCCTAGATCCTGTGCATCCTTGCAGCCATCCAAAAACAATTTCAAAAGATAGGGTGCCCAACTAACTATGGTGCCCTCGACACATTGTGCTGCAACTGTGACGACCCCAACCGAGACTTCCTCCTTGCGGCATTCTCTTAGCATCTTGCAGGCCATGATTTTTGTGACCATTTGTGTCGTGGCATCATTGATCATTTTTATGATGATTCCTCATGTTCCCCTGTCAGTGCCTTAATTATTTTTCATCTCTTCCGCGAGTGATTTCTCCTTTGTTTTTTCATCGAGAAATTGCGTGGGGTCCATGCCATGGGATGGCATCCCTATAATGTGTACAATGATCTCTACGTCTATCGAGACAAGCTTTTCCAACCATATATCCCCACCATGTGTGAACACCATCAATTTTTTGACGCAACTACTTGCTTACTATCCTCTGCCAAAGTGTGGTAGCTCTAGTAGACCTAAAATCCCCATTTTTTCCAATCCTGTTTCCCACTAGAGTGGTTGATTAACTAGTTCCCCAAATGCATATAGACCCACAGTATGTAGGTAGACTTTCTTTGCAAACTCCGGTAACTTGGCCATGTCCGTTACATCGTGTTCTGAGTATTTTAGCTTCTCGACATAACCTAGCAAGTCTGATTTCACCCGTACCCTTTTTGGTATATGCGAAAAGACAATGGTTGTGACAGGTTGTTTGTGTGGTGACCTAGGTACCTACTGCTTGTCCTTTTTTAGTAGAGGTTGACTCGAGGTTCCAGCCTCCATCGATCATTCTTTAGAATATTGTTCTGGCCAGCCTGTGACATCTTCCACTACTCCTTCTTGTGGGTGTTCTGACACAGTTGTTTGAGATTTGTCTGGCTCGACTGCTACTTCCTGATTTGTAGTCATCCCATTGACTCTTAGAGCTCCTTCACGGTTCTCTGGTTGCACTAGGCTACCTGTGCCTTAGTTCTGTTTCTCCTGTTCCTCTGTCGGCATATCCATGTTCATGCCCTCAGGTGCTGGTTGTTGGGTTTCTTCTACCATGGGTGTGGGGTTCATCAATGTTGTATCTGGTGATGGGATTTCATCGACATTAAATACCTCTAGCAGCTATTGTTCGCTTTCTTGCGATTGTACTTGTGCCCTGGTTCTAACTCTGGAGTGTCTGGAAATATGGCTTAGTTCTTCTTGCTTGGATGGTGCCATGGTGTTGAATTTCAATCATTCACTAATTTCAATGGTCTATGTAACCTCTGTGAACTTCGCTCTATGTTCTATAGGCTCTATCTCTCTCTGCCTTTTCCATTCTCTCAGTAAGTTATTTTCTCCTGCGTTCGTGATTTGTATGGGAATCATATGAATCTTGTCGAAGACGCTACCTTTGTTATGGATTCAATGAACCTCTGGGCCCTTCATACTTTCCATTAATCTCCTTCACTGTCTCTAATTGGCATGATTAATGAGGTGTATCATCAGTCCTTTCCGACATTCAATTATGCATGCCTTCGTTGTTTAGTACCGCTTTTGTCATCTTTAATTTCCCCGCTTGTTTCCATTTTGACCTGGTCGTTTCCCTTGTCTCCGTCGGGTTTTTATTCCTAACTGTGCATTCCCCTTCTCCTTTTCAGCACACTGTAGCTCTATTGGTATCGTTTAATGTACCTCTGGGTTTTTTTTTTTTACTGCGCAGTGACTTTCAAGTTGTGGGTGGTCGACTGTTCTTGTACAATTCAGTGGGCTCACGTTGATCATCCCTCTAAGTTATGTGCCTTCTAAGTATTTCAACTATACAGATCCCCCATCTGTGTCAGGTTTTACTTCGTATGGTCCTAACCAGTGCATTCTGATTTTTCCTGGGTGTTGAATAGATTTGTTGTCATACATCAACACTAAATCTCCTTCCTTGAAAGTTTTCTTCTTGATGTGTCTATCATGACAAGATTTGTCCCTTGCTTTATGAACTTGTTGGTGGAACCCTGCTAGGATACAATCTTCCTCCATGGTCATCAACTGATTTATTCTCTCTTGTACTATGCCTCGTTCCGTCATGTGCATAATTGTTGCTGCACGCAGACTGGGTACCAAGAATTCTAATGGCACCACTGCTTCTTGGCCATATACCAGTTTAAATGGCGTGTGCCCTGTCAACTTCTTGCACGTGGTCCTGTAGGCCAATCGTCCATGTTGACATTACAAATATTTGCCAGTGCATTCTAAAGGATTTTGTTAAATGCTTCTACTGTGACATTTTCCTATGGATGATATGGTGTCCTCTTTTGATGATGGACTTCAAACTCTTCAGTCATAGCATTGATAGTGTTGTTAATGAAGTGTGTTCCTTGGTCGTTCATCAAAACTCTTGGGGACCCAAATCTAGTGATTACTTGTTCAAATAGAAAGTGTGATTATGTTTCTGTGCTGCAATCCTTCACTGGTGCGACTTTCGCCCATCTTGTCAGGTATTTTGTCACGGTGATAATATACCTTGCTCCTGTTCTTTTTGTTGGTTGGTTGATTCGTACCACAAAGTCTATTTCCTATTTATCGAATGCCTGCAATGTTACCTATAGTCGTAATGGCATCTCATCCCTTATATTGGGTTTACCAACCCTTTGACATACATCGCATCTCTGGAAGTACTCTATCGATTCTCTGTGAATGGTCGGCCACCATAGTCCTTCATGCAATATTGTCTACGTGGTAGATTTTCCTACGTAATGTCCTCCTACTATTCCCTCACGGGATTCTGCTAAAACTCTTGGTCTTTCATGTTCTAACGCATATCTTCGCAAGATGCTATCTACACCCATTTTGTATAAGTTTCTTGCGATCAATTGATAGTCTGCAGCCTAGACTACCAGGTTTTTCTTTTGTGCGGTGTTATATTCCTGCGGTGTAGTACTTGTGCTCATGTAATGAATGATATCTACAAAGTATTCATCATTGATCTAGAGTGAAAATAACTATGCGTTCGGGAATTTGTCCTCTAAATTTGTAGGTTCTTCTCTGTTTGTGACCCTTGATAGGTGGTGAGTTCCTGCATTCAATTTTCCTGGCTTGACTATTACTTCAAAATCAAATTATTGAAACAGTAGTAACCATCGACAGATTCTCCCCCCCAACACTGGCTTGTTGACTAGGTATTTAAGGGTTGAGTGATCTGTGAACATCTTAAAGTTTTTCCCAACAATTAATGTCTGAACTTCTGGAGTGCGTATAGCATAACTAGGTCTTCCCTCTCTGTGGTGTTATAGTTCTGTTATGATTCTGATAGCTTTTTGCTCGCAAATGCTATAGGGTGATCCAAATCTCCCGCTCATGCTTGCGCCAAGATAGCTCCGAGTGTTATGGCTGATGCATCTACGTGTACATGGAATGTATTTTCCCAATCTGGAAATACTAGTATTGGAACGGTGACCATATTTTCTATCAGCATATCCAGACTGTGTTGACAATCGTTGTTCCACTAAAACTTTCTATATTTTCTTAACAATTTCTCCATTGGTGCGGAAATCTGTGCGTACCCTTTGATAAACTTTCTGTAGTATCCTATGTGTCCCAATGTCACTCTTAGTTGAAGGATTGTTTTTGGTGATGGCAAGTTAGCAATTACTGCAATCTTTGCGAGATCAACTAGTAAACCTTGTTTGCATACTATATGGCCCAATAGTATCCCAAACGGTGTTTTGAATATACATTTTTTTATGTTTAATGATATATGGCACTGTCTACATCTTTCTAGCATCAGCCGTAAGACCTCTACATGGTCTTTCAACAAACTATATATTGTCCAATCATCCAAGTATACCTCTAGAAACTGGTGGATGAATTCCTTAAACGCGGTGATGACTACTCTAGAAAATATTTCTGGTGCATTCTTCATTCCAAATGGCATGACTGTGTATTGGTAGGATCCCCATTCTATAGAAAATGTGGTCTTGTATCTGTCTTCCTGGGATATTTTGATATGGTGGTAGCCTGAGAATCCATCAGTGATTGAGTAAAATTCGTGTCCTCCTACGTTCTCCAATACTTCATCCGTGAAAGGTGTAGGGAACAGGTCATGTAGGCATGCATCGTTCAACTTCCTTAAGTCAACACATATCCTTATCCCTCTTTGTTTTTTCTCCTGAACTACCATTGGGCTTATCCATTCTAATTCTTCCACTGGTTCGATGATTCTATCTTCGAGCATCCTATCGATCTCAGCTTTGACTTTCTTCTTATATATTGGGTTCAATTTGTGTGGTCGATGTCTGGTCGGTCTCGCTTCAGCTCTGAGTGGTATCTTCATTTCTACTAAATCTCCTGCTATACCCTTCATTTATTTAAATGCTGTGGGAAACATGTTGTTGTATTCTCGCAGTAACTCTGTTATTCTTTCTATTGTTTGCTCATCCCAGTAATCTCCAATGTTGGCCATTTTGGGATTCTCAGTTGTCCCAATGTTGACTTTCTTCACCTTGATCGATGAAACAATGACTTATGATTCTATAGGTGTACCCTCCACTTCTCTTTCGCCTTCCACTTCCTCCATCTAAATATCACATGGATCGTCTTAATTTGGTGCTTCCTCTCGCACATGGTAACATGACAACAGTTCTTTGACTGTCTGTTTGTTCTGTTGTTGTTCTTCTATTATGAGTTCGAATTCTGGTTCCTTGATGAATATCACCCCTCTTATATTTTTAAGAGCTACATCTATGTTAGGGTTCTCATGCTTGAATGAAAAAGTGATTGTAAAATTATGTTTCAATACCGTCCAGGTCATAGTTCCTTTGCGCAGTTCTTGGTCTGTATACCATTTAGTTGGTATGCCCTCTAGAGTGTGTATTAAATGATGAGTCCATTCTTCTAGGGGTGTCATTCTCCACAACATTCTACACTTCTCCAAGTGTTCCGCTGGTTTCCCCTGTCCATCATACTTTTGCTTCTTCTTGTTTTTTTGTTCTGCACCGAACCTTATGCGCAGTAATCGCTTACATTGGTACCAATCTGTAATTGTCTCTTTGTGTGCACCCCACCATCTTGCAGGTGTGGCCTTGAGTGCTATATCAAGTTCTAAGAGTCTTTGAGTCTCTAAAACTTCATCTTCATATTGTGCCAAGAATACTTTTAGATCATTTACTCCGTGGAAATTGGGTGGTTCCCTTATCTCCGTGCCTACCCATCTTACTGCGCGGTATATTTGTGCACATATTCTCATGGAAACTTCATGTAGCCTTTGTTTCTAGTTCTCTAAATCGATATCTGAGTCTGTTGCACATGAAGTAATTCTCTGCCAACTGAGTATCCCATCAATAGTTGGGTTCACGTAATCCTCATCGTGCATAGTTATTCTGTACAACTGGTTGATTTCCTCTAAGTCTAAGAAAGTGGGTTCTACAAACCTTTCCCCTTCTGATGGGTCTAATGGCGCGATGACCCTATATTCACCTGACTCAAATGCCATTTTTTGTGTCTTCAAATTGATTATGGACCGGTTTTCAAACGCCCAATCCAAACCAAGCAATGTTGGATATGGTGTTGTTTCGTCCACTATTTCAATCACTTCAAAGTCTTCCTTAGTGCGCACTCCATCCATGTCTACTGTCACTCCTTTCAGTCTACCAATAGGTAGGACTATGTGTTGGTTTGCTATTTTCAGTTGCATAGGTGAATATCCTAATGTGGGCTCTCCCATACATTGCCATGTCTTCTTTGGTAATACATAAAATTCAGATCCTAGATCTATTATGATATCTCCCATGTTGAAATAGTCGATGTTGGCATTCAATCTGAACTCCCTACTTGTTCTTCTCCTTGTATGTAGGTGATTGACTACTATTTTTTCTAGTTTTCCTTCTGTCTCTATACTACATCTTTCTAAAATGTTATGCAATATTTTGACAGATGAAGGATCATTCAATTTTTTTTACGCATGATTGCAAAAAGCCTTTGATTATACTTACTTGTCCCATGGGTTTCATTTCGTTGGTATGATCCAATAACGGAGGCATCTCATACTCTAGTGCTTCCTTGCGTTGTTGTGCAGTTGAAGTCGATGCAATGTCATCCTTCTAAAATTCTTGTTTGGCTTGCTTAAATATCTCCTTCTCATTTTGCGCATTGAATTGCTTCCTTGGTTAGGTGTTCTTATTCACCCACTGGTTTTGTACTCACTCTTGTCGGACTGCATCGTTTCCTAGTTTAAATCCTCCGTGGGTAATTATGTTGTTGTTCCTTCCTTCTTCCCTCGCTTCAGCTGGAATCCACTGAACACTCTGGTTGTTTTGGTTCCTCTTTTCCTGGATCTTTACTAATAATATCAGACATTCTTCTGTATCATGGTCCGATGCGCGACAATACATACAAGTTGTTGGTGGAAGTGAGCATTCCCTTGCATAATGTCCCGGTTGTTGGCAATTGTGACATACCATTGGTCCTCTACCTTTTCCAAAACCTCCTCGCATTGGTCTTCCACCTCTATAACCCACTCGATATCCTCTCGATGTGTTATATTGAGGCTCTTGATTGTACTGCACAGTATTGTACTGAGGTTGTGTTGTGTTGTACTGTGGCTGCATGGTATTATTATATGGTTGTTTCACAGTATTATACTGTTGTTGTGCAGTGTTGTATAGGGTTGGAACTTGGTTAAATTGTGTTGTGGCTTTGCCAATCATCATTTCTTCCTGCACTCTATATGCATCTGATGTCCTCTCTCACATCAAATCCATAGTTCTACAATCTTTGTCGTTGTGGACCACTGACTTACAAAAGTTGCAATATGAACTCTTTGGGACTGTCTGGTATTTCTGCATCATTGGGCAGTGATATGGATCATGGCTAGGTTTCTTACAGATTTTTCACCATAGTCCTCTTGTCGGTAATGGATTTGGAATTTTTTCTGCCATATATTGCGCGAATGTTGGACAATCGTTCTTTTGGTGTCCTTTTGTCCTGCATTTAGTACACCAAACGGATTCTCATTTTTCCTTACTTTTATTATGATTTAGCTAGAACGTTAAGTTCTTCAAATCCTCCTTTAGTTCTTTGATGGCTGGATCCGTCTATTGATACTTGTTTTCTTCCAGTTGTAGGGATTCCTATAGAGCCTCTACCTGCGTCTAAAACTTATGTTTTCACAATGGGTATTTTAAGTGTGGTAGCAGTGAATTGAAAAATAGGTGCCTATGCTACATATCGGTCATGAGATATTTCAACTTTCCTTTCAATATCTTTAATCTCTGGTCAATATCCCATATGGATTCTCCCAGTTTTTGTCTAATTTCGATCATCTCGTTCATGTACTGATCTTCTGAGCTTGTCTTCTGGAACTTGTTTATCAGTAATTTCTTGCTATCTACAATTGTTCTGGTTGTACTTAGTGGATTGTTTGTAGCTAAAATCATATACCAATCTAGTGTGTGATCCCTTAGTGTAATCGCTAGTTGTGTCAGTTTAGTATCTTTGTCTATGATCTATTTTTCTTCCCAAATATTCTCACACATGAACAAAATTTTTTCCAGGTCCTCTGATGCTTATCCCTTAAATTATGGTAACCTGATGGTGGGATTATGTCCTGCCATTATGAACGTTGAACTACTACCTCCACGTGGTGTAGATACTTGAATAGTGTTGCTTGAAATATCTCCTCTTGTTGTTGTTCCTTGTGTATATGTACTTCCTGATGTCTTTCTTCTCCCGAAATACGGTTGTCTAAATGGTGGTGTTCTCTTTGGTGTATTAGTCGCACATGGTTTTATGGGTTATCCACTGACATTAATATGGATAGGATTTATGCATTATCTTCCCATTCTTGGACCTCTCGTCTTCCTCTCATATGTTGCGCGTAGGATTTCCTCAATCTTCTCCATAGCCCGAAGATCCTCTACCTCTTCCTCGTCACTCTCCAAGCATTTTCTCATGGCTACGTCTCTCTTCTTGGTATTCACCTTGTATTGGTAGGGTACTTCTCTATGAATCTTTCTAGATGTCTACATGATCCTCTTGATCTGGTCATCATCCATCATGATTGGGTCCAAGGGTTTCTCCTTCTTTCCCTTATCCTTTCCTCCTTCCATTTCTCCTTTTTTTGTCAGTGTTTCCCCCCTTCCCCCATGCACACAGGGAAGTTTAGTTGTCTGAATCCATTATCATTATGCCTTTGTTGTATAGCAGTATATTAATAGAAGTATACAACAATCTAATATACCTTCCTCGAGGCCCACATAGAAACTCTTTCTCTGTTGCGATGTACGACATCGTTGTATCTATTGCAAACTCTGTTATAAATCCTGCCACAATACTATCGAGCCAAAAATCTACTGCACGGGTGAATTTGTTGTTCACCTACTGTAACTACTCAATCTATACTGGGGTCCACTCTAACTGTTGGATCCAATTTGTTGTGTGGTTATCCTTCAACCTTAGTATCCACTCCTGCAATAAGTGTGGAAAATCACAGAAAAATACTTCATGCAAATCAGTAAATAATGTATTTCTCAAGATATTTGCGAGGTGTTACTCTAGGGTTTTTGTTTTCTTTCTGTGCAAACTCCAACTCTTTTTTCCTTATCGAGCTTTCTATATCTGCTTTTGTGGGACTCCATGGTCTCAACATCCCCTTCTAGTGGCTCGTTGCTTTCTTCTCTACTTTAATATTCTCTTGATCCGCCTTCCGTAGATCTTACATATCTTTTAACAGATCTTCAAAATATCTCATCTACTCAATCCTCTATTGTTCCTACCAATGGAAACATAACCATTTTTTGGTTACCTATATATCATGTCAGAGTTTGTATCTTCATCTTGAGTGACCTAGGGTTCTTGTCTATTCAGGGTTCCAACAAAGCCTCTAAAACTATCGGCCCTCCTGGTAAACCAGAAGGCAACACAGCGCACAGGGTGCATTGAGCCGTCTCACCCAAGATAGTCTTAATGGGTGGCTGCAATAATCATGTGTTTGCAGTCTAGGATTGAGTAGGGGATCTGAGAACTATATGTTGAGAGTTCTACTTTAACTTATTAACGCAATACATTGTCATTTATGATTACGCAGGAAATATAACAACTCATTCATTTAGCATATTAACAATTATTGAAGGCAATAAAGAACCAAATTCATTCAATCATGTAACATAGGTTTTACAGTGGTTCACCCCCCTGGGATACGTCCACAAATATCTGGTTCTTATCTCTTTTATTATAGTATTTTCGAACTACAGCGCCACGTGCTTTACAAATCTTCTCAGTTGGATTGAGATCTATTATGAGGTGGACTAGATCGCACCAGGCTCCTCAGCCTGCGATCTAACCCTCAAGATATACCCTCCTTAGTCCTCTCTAGCTCAATAGCTTACAAAATTAGGTCATACAACAAAATATTACATCGCATCTGCTTCCTTATCCCTCTCTTCCCTTTCTTTCTATGAGACCTAGGTATCTATATTTATATGTTTATGGCTCGCCAACCATTACAATGTGTTGAAAAAACCCTAACCCTAACATCTTTAGTTCTTCCATGCATGTGCGCATGCTGCTCTTACTTCCAACTGTCACTTTCCTTGTCCATTCCCTCTTTCCTAAAATTTCCTTTCTTTCCTCTTTGTTCTACTTCCAACAACGAGATTTCCGAACTCCGTTATCATTTTGGTGTTTTATGGCTTGTTGTTCTTCATGCTTATGTTCATATCTGTATATGGCTTAATGGCTTCTATGTTTCCTCTTTCATTCTTCTTCTTTCATTAGTTTCCTAAATGGTAAAATAAATCATTCATAATAACTCAACCATTGTTGTTTAAAAGATCTTTTCGGATCATAAAACATATTATCAACATTTTCATTTTGTGTCATGTGCAGATTCTATAGTCAAAGCACTTCAAGACATGGGAATTAACAATCAAGTGAAAGACAAAAGTTGTACAAACATAGAAAGAAGTGTTATGATGCTCCAGATAAATATATATGTATGATAATTGATGGCATGGACTAGAAGAAAACACTTCTTAGACATTTTGTCCGTACACCAAAAAATTTACAGGAAGAAAATTTCATTCAGTTTAACTTGGTTGGTTGTATGGTTTTTAATGGAACAATGTATCCAAGGGTTTACTTCACAACTCCAAATATTCATAATGATGCAAATCTTACCATCACAATAATTCATCATGTGATTAGTCACTGGTCTGGTAATCTTCCTCAAGTTTATATCTTCAGTTGGAAAACACTAGTCGTGAAAAAAAAAACAATTTGTATTTAGATATCTCATCATGCTTGTTGAACTGGGAATCTTTGAAAAGGTTAAAGTTGGTTTCCTTCTTGTTGGACACACGCATGATCATATTGATCAAATGTTCATTTGTTTTTCAGTAACATTAAAGTGGAAAAATGTTGGAAGCCTACCATCATTAATTGAATGTATTAAGAAAGCATACATTCTAGAGCCTATTTTTCACATATTAGAAGAAACTGTTGACATGCGAAGATTTATCCAGGGATCACATGGTGAAGAAAAATGTATTGAGAATCTTAATGACACTACCTTCCAACATCAATTTTGTTTGAAAATATTTGATGGGAACACACTTATATGGGGAAATAAGTATTCAATTACTGTAGAATGGGGGTCGTCATTAGGTTTGGCATTTTTGAAGTTCATTCCACATCGTCCAATATTTTCATCAAAGTTAATGTTATTGCAATCAGTCCATAATGCACAAAGGCGTAATAGATATGCAGATTATTCTAAATTCTTAGAGGAAATAAAAAATTATATTAAAGATACATATGGGTACTTTGATGTTGTTGATTCTTTTTGGTGGGAGTCCTTTTTCAATGATCAAAGTGACATAATTTCAAACTCAACAATTGAAGATACATTTTTGAAGGATCCATTTATTTGGCCACAAAATAGGTCAAATGAATTTGAAGAAAGAAACATTGTTGAACAAAAGGAATCTCAAGATGTTATTGAGTTTTCACAGGTAGAGGAAAGATAAATGTATATTGGTTCTAGAAGATTATGTGCACAACATGAAGCCATGGAAGATCTTTACAGGGGTTCAAAATAAGATATTAAGGAGGGTTGCATGATTGCAATCTTAGTGACTGAAGATCCACATCGTTATCCATTCTGGATTGCAAAGGTTATAAGGATCGATAAAGAAAATGAATATGTTATAACAATTGAAGTTCATTGGTATGCAACAAGTACACACCCATTCAATGGTGTGTATAAGCAAGAGATGGTGGTTGAGAAACAAAACAACAGAAAGAGAAAAAGAAAGGGTCAAAATATAACTCGTCGTCACACTGACCTCTTAAAATTAGAGGATGTTGGCATACTTGTCTATGAATTCAATTTGACAAAGAGAGGAAATCGTCTCTCTAGGACCATAGATATTATCAAAAGGTTGTTGCCACAAGAGATAAGTGCAAGATGGGATTCTGTTGAACCTAGTCCTAGATCAAAGAGGCTTTTGACATCTGAAATGTTGAGCATACATGTAGACTCAGATGGTGCACTCATTTATAATAGAGAATAATATGGATCATCTACATCTTCATCCAGTCATTCATTTGAAGACAATGTATATTCTGATGGTGTTTCAAAATCCATGGATGAATTTGATTAAGTGTATGAAACATTTTATGTATTTTTTTATCAATATGTTGTTTGTATGGTAACCAGAAATGAGTGTTCTTTGTTACATATGATCTTACATGAAGTTATGAATCATTTATATGTTTCATGAATTATATGTTTTTATTATAGAGAATATATATAAAAAAAAACTTAGCTCTTCTATTTTGAATATGGAAAATGTAACAAAATAATTTATGCTTCATTAAATGTAATTTGTATAGACTTGCTTATTTAAAATAAAAAAATATTTTGAAGTTATGTTGAATGTTGACATCTGAAATGGTGATATTTTCATGCCATTATGTATTATATTGTGGTTGGAGTGATAAACTAACCTTAAAAAAGTAAATATTTAAGGGTTGATTTTACGATTTGGTTTATAGTAGTGATACTTTTTTACACCACTATAAAAAATGTGTTAATTTGTAGGTTTCGGTTGCAATGGTACTTGCAGCACTAGGATAATGTTTGAAATGAGGTATAATTTTAACGTTTAGAAAAAAACATTTTTGTGTCAGTAGCACCATTCTTTGATTTAGGTATTGATTTTAGGGTTTTTTGGAGCAACTGTACACATGTTTTAGGCCATGCTTGAAAAAAATTGTAATTTTAACCTAAAAAACAAGGGTGCTACCGGTGGCACCATTTTTTTATTTGAGGGTTAATTTTGTGGTTTTTTATGCAAAAATATGGGTTTTAAGGGCTAGAGTTCTCGTTTTGAGGTTGTAGTTCTCATTAAGTTGGTAATATTGTTGCTAAAGAAGGGGTCTCAAAATTCCAACTTTGAATAAGTATAGCATATGATTACAAACCTAAAATTCCAAGTAGAAGAAGCCAGAAGGATTGAAGAAACTATGAAGGATCATTTGAAAGATAAACAATGTTTGGAAGTCGAAATAGTATCACACAAAAAGGAAGTAGAGAAGAGAGAAAAAAAATTATAAGTCATCTTAAGGAAAGATCAGAGGACTTGAATAATCTTGAAGCATAATTCAGTTAAAAAGAAAGAAGAATCGAATAACAAATTGTCTCCTTGAACATCCTACCTGAAGAAGCAAAGAGAACAAATGCAGTCCTGAAGATCTAGATGATGGAGAAAGAAGAAAATTGTGATAATCTTGAAGAAGAAGTTGTCACATTGAGAGTTAATTTTGTTAAGCTCAGTGAGAACATTGAAGAGAGAGAAATATCCACACCATCAATGAAGAAAGCCGAAGAGAAATGTTATAGGTTGCTAGAAAGGAAGAATGAAGGGAAGGATAACAATTATGTAGAAGTCATCAAAGACTCTATTAAGAAGAAAAAATGTGAACCCTCAAAGGAGAACATTATAGAAATGAAGAAGACTCAAAAAAAAGATTACAAAAGAGACATATATCAAAGAAGACCCTCCACTTTTAGGTATCAAAGAAGCTTCAACCATTGTGAAGGAAACAACAGAAGAGAAGATCATGATCAGCTAAGGCATGAATTCATAAGGACTACATCAAAAAGAAGATCATTCACTCCCAGGTATCAAATTTTCTTTTATTGTCATTGTTTTACTTGTAATAACTTTGGATATAAAGATGTAGATTGTAGAGCTTATGGAAGAAATGGTAAAGTAAGAAATGTTTATGTGGCTCCACACAATATTGAATGTTACAAATTCCACAAATATGGACATATATCTTATGATTGTATAAGCATGGTGGATAATCCCATGAAAGAAAACACTGATATTTGATGCAACAAGGTTTGGAAAAGAAAGAAAGAACAAGTGAATAAAGAGTAGGTAAACGAAGAACATGTCCCATAAATCATACTCTCAGGATTTGCAGTAGTACGAGATCATGATGAATCTACATGAAAAGATAAAGATCTCAAAATTCTGGAAGCTGATGAAGAGGAAGATGTCAGAATTCATAAGATAGAAGAAGAAGATTACTCTTCTTTAGTGCAGATTCCTCCAACTTTCTGAGTCGTCTGGCTTGGAGACTCCTAGAAAATATGAATATTGAATAGGGGGAGTCTAAGCAGCAACTATTCAGATCAGAGAATTATCTTTAGAGCAGCCTAAAGTGTTTGCATATTTTGGGAAGACAATTTTAGAGTGGTTTAATGGCAGAAGTGTATAATATTTTGTGGCAATTTCATTGTTTGAGGAGTAGATTTCGGAACACATTCCCTTGCAGGTACTAGCTGAAAGTTATGAAGTATATTATTGGCACACTTATCAGGTAGAGGCTCATGATTGTATAGAGTATTCCACATATATATTTAGGAATGTATATATTCAATACATATTGTTCCATTTTGATAAGAAAAATTGAGCAGTAAGGAATATGTTGTGATCAGTTGCAACAAATGGGTCCACATTGTATGCAGTTGAGTAACATAATCATGGAAATTTGTATGATGACATATGGATAGAGAATAATTCATGATACACTTGGCAGGTACACAAGACACGAATCTGAATAGATTCTTAATAGTGGATGAAATCATATTGACAAATGGAATCGGTTATTCACAATAAGGAAAGAAGTTAAAGGAAAAACAAGACAAGGGAAGAGAAACTGTTAGTAGAAACAATATCGCCAGAGGAAAGTATGGTAATTGACGTGAACTTGACAATCCATGAAGATTTCAATTCAAGTAACATTGAATGATTTTTATATATGTCATTGAATCACAAGAGGAAGCACCAATGGTCAAGAAGCACCGGAAGAGAGGAAATAAAGCATATGTAGGAATTCCCATATTGATCTACATGATATCTTGCATATAAGTCAAGGGGAGATAAATATTCAGAGAAAGAGATCAAGAAAGAAATATCAGAAGCATGAAGATAGGGGGAGACATACCGATAGGGGGAGTTACCCTTTTTCCCATGATGTCAAAGGGGAGAAAGAGAAAATAATAAGAGAAATATTAGAAGCATGAAGATAGGGGGAGAAACCCCAAGGGGAGATACCCTTTTCCATTGATGTCAAAGGGGGAGAGGAACATGAGGAGAGAAAGATCGGGAGCTTTGGTCACAAGTGGAGTATGAGGTTTTAGATCAATGCCAAAGGGGAGATTGTTGGATTGTTGGTTTTCATTGATGTTGTTGGATAGTTGGTTGTCATTAATGTAAAAATAAGTTATGGGTGTGTTTGGAGAAGTCTCCAAAGTGGTCCCCTTATGGCGTAGCTTTAATCATGCCCCTCACAGGAATATTCTTTAAAGAATAAGGACATGAAGGATAGTGCAAATGAAGGTAACACACGAATAGATGGATAATTCTTGTCATGTTTTTTTCAACGGTAGGTGGTACGTCACGTGGTTCCTCATGGTTCAGGATTTATTACCTCATGAATTTGGAAGCTCCGAAGAATGGTTAAGAAGCTCCTAAATAGTTGCAACGAGAAGTTACAAGTCATTGATTAAAGAGTAAAAGAGGTATAAAAAGAAAGTACATGTAGGCTCTAAGTTTAAGGAAAGAAGGCACATAGACAAGTTTAAATACACTTCAAGAAGCCTCTCATTCTTACACACACAAGTTCAATGATGATCTATCTTTCAAGTAATCATTTGGTAAATATTTGCATAGCATATCCGAGGTAGTGAAGTATGAGGCAATGAATGGAAGTGAAGATAAAAGTATACAAACTAAGTCTCTGAGGTTATCCTTGGGTGATAATGGAGCAAGGTGTAGACATCCGTAGTTCATAGTGGAGCAAGGCGCATACATCTGCAAGTTATAGTGGATTAGTTTACAAATTTGTGAAAAGGTTTTGAAAAGGGATGTTTGGTCCAGGTTACAGCAAGCCATGATGAAACAACATGATTATTAGAAAGTCTGAGATGGTATGCATTGGGTTTAATCATGAGTAAAGGTATGTCTTTATGTATTTGATGCATGGATGTCTTGGCACATTCTCAAGGCATGTCTTGGAGGCCTCTTGGTACATGGTTGCATATGGTTGAGGTTCATGTCATGATGATATTGATACATGCTTGAGACATATCCTTGGTACTTGGTTTATGGATGTTATGGATCATTTTTAGAGGCACATATTTGTGTTATTGGAATATATTTGAGGCATACCCTTGGTGTATGGTTTTTGATGGTATATACTTGAGGCATATGATTCATAGACGATATGGTACATGCTTGAGGTATATTTGTGATCTAGATTATTTTCGGCACAAAATGAGAGAGGGGATATAATAATGAAATGTACATAGATATATTAGATATCCAATAATATAACAGAGATATATCAGAGATATAACCATAAACACAGAGATACAATAATACACAATTTCTATTAATGAGCGAAATGTTCAACACTGTAGAAATACAGAGTGAAAGGCTCGCTAGAATGGTGACAAATTATGTTTGAGAAGAGATGTGATGGATATGCTCATTCTCAAGAAGATGATTTTTACAACGAGGCTCCAAAGGAATTTTTAACATAAATAAATCCAAAACCCTAACCCCCGAATATGAAAAGTCAACAGTTTTGTGGACCTTGTTTTGGGTAGTTTGGTGTATCAACTTCTCGAGGGTGTAACGTTGGCATACAGTCTCTGTTTGGGGAGAATGATAACTTGTTGGAAATGTATCGATGATGAGCTTCATTTTAGGGGATCAATAGAGCCATTGGATATCATTGAGGTTCCCTATTGTGAAAAAACATCGTTTAGGCCCTCAAAATGGCCCCGGAAGTTTGGGACCCAAAAAACTGCTAAAAATAGTAAATTGCCAACAAACTCTTTTGATCCAGATGGAATAAGTGGGTGGCCACTGATATCCACCTGGATCAATCCTCCCTCCTTATTAGGAATACATTCTCTCCATTTTGTTGAGTTCTCAGGGGAGAGGGGAAAGCGTTTGTTGAATCTGAATCCTGGTAAGTTGCTTGCCTTGTTGGAGAAGTTTCACTAATTAGCTTGTTGAAGACTGTAACAAACCTTTTGTTGGTGGGGTTGAATCTGTTCAACCAACCTGTTGTATCTTGGCTTGAATGGGAAGTTTGTAGGTACCATTGTAGGTGAAGAAAAAATATCTTCTTTCTCTTCTGCAATCTTCTTCTGTTGGAAAGAAAGGTCTTGGGAAAAGGCTGCAGTGGTTGCAGTGTCCTTCTGTTTACCTCTTTAATAGATTGTGAAGAGGTTGAATTTTGTAGTATGAAATATTACCTTCTGGAACTTTTTTGGTGGGAGAATAGTTGGAACTACTTCTGGTATCGTGTAGAGAAGACCCCCCAGTGTAAAAATGACACTACGGGGTTGAGACTCATAAATAGCATGGAGCTTCCACATATATGGATTTCCCAAAATAACATCACAGACATCCATATGGGAAACATCACATAATACCTCATCCTTGAAGGGCTAGAGGTCCTATGACAATCGACATTGTTGGATGAAACAAAGATCTTGTCCCTGGTGAAGCCACCTGATGTTGTATGGTTGTGGTTGCGGTGTTGTAAACAATCCCAATTGTTTGACAACCTCTGCTAAGATGAGGCTCTTTTGGCTTCTGCTATCAACAATAAAATGAAGTGGGGTCCCCTTCACCCACATCTATGAATGAAAAATGTGCTCCCCCTCTTCCGGACCTGTTGGATCTTCTGGTTGAATTGTTGTGGTCGTGAAAGTCGCAGTGGGGTCTGCATCGATGATTTGTCTTGTCCCATTATTTTCTAAATCAGATTTTGAATCAGGGTCCAACTCATTTTATTTGATCTTGGCCACCAATGATTGTTTTGAGGGACATTCATGAGTGGTGTGCCAAGGGATTTTGTTCAAATCACACCACTTTCTAGTGTCCTTCTTCATCTTTATGTTACCCCTATTTTAATGTGGCTTGGACTGGTTTTTTGGAGGCTTCTTGGTAGGGTCGTCTTTACCATAATTTGGTTTTTGTGGACTTGCAGACCCAAACTCCCATTTTTTGGTGCCTAAATTCTTGTTTGATTTTGACAACATATCGATAGGAAGCTCCTAGTGATAAGATGTCTAGGAAATTCATTTCGGTTTGGATGTACCTATGCAGATCCCCATGGTATTTCAGAACCAAATGTTGCTCGAAGTCTTTGATACCCATATTGGTGCACAAGGTATGGAAATTATTTGTGAACTTCGACATTGTTTGGCCCCTCTCTTGTCGCAATGTGATCCATCTCATGTATTGGTCATCATAGTTACCAACATGGTAATATTGTTCCTTGACTGCATCCACAAAAAAATACCAAGTGGGATCGGCCCCATATATTCCAGATTCATTTATGAAACGTTGCTCCCAGTAAGTTTCCCACCAATGTTTCACATAGGGGAGAGCCTTAAGGAGTGTGAAGGTGATCATTTCCTTGTCGAAAAAATTGTGAACATAGAAATAACCTTCTAGCAGATTCAACCATTTTTCTAGGGCATCTGCATCAATTTGAACTTCAAATACGAGAATATCAAAATTAACTTGTACCTTGAAAGGAGAGGTTACTCCAAAGTGGTCGCTTTATGAAGAAGCGAATTTTGTTGTTGACATGCATTGAAGGATGTAGGAAAAATACTCCATCATTTTGTCCCTTTGTCAGGTGAGAGCTTGCTCAAGAAATAGATTAATAGAATCTTATGCTCTGACATATTTCTTTTCTTCTTCCATGGAGAGTTTCTTGGGCATGTGAGAGCGATTTTCCTCAAGAGAGACAATCTCGAGAGCCAACTATCTATACTCAGACCTCGTCGGGGACATGCACTGAAAAACAATCAAGAACAACCTGCTCTGATACTAGTAATCCCGATTATTTTCAGCACGAAATGAGAGCGAAGATATAAAAAAGAAATGTACAGAGATATATCATATATACAATAATATAAAATAGATATATCATATATATAACCATAAATACAGAGATACGGTAATACACAATTTCTATTAATGAGCGAACTGTACAACACTATAGAAATACAGAGTGAAAGACTCACTAGAATGGTGGCAGCTTATCTTTGAGAAGTGATGTGATGGCTACGCTCATTCAAAAGAATATGATTGTTACAATGATTCTCCAAAGGCCTTTTTATCATAAATAAAATCGAAAATCCTAACCCCTGAAGATGAAAAGCCAACAGTTTTGTGGACCCTGTTCTGGGTAGTTTGGTGTATCAACTTCCCGAGGGCGTAACTTTGGCATATGATCTTTGTTTGGGGCACATTATAGCTCGTTGGAAAGGTATCGATTAGGAGCTTCATTTTGAGAGAAAATCGTGAAAAAAGTGTCGTTTAGGACCTAAAAATGGCCCCAAAAGTATGGGACCCAAAAAACTGCTAAAAATAGTAAATTGCCAACAAATTGTTTTGAGTCAGTTTGAATAGGTGGGTGGTGACCGATATCCACCTGGATAAATTTGGCACATGATATCTTCTTATTTGAATATATTTTAAGATTTTAATTATTTTGTTTTATATATCCACCTGGATATCCATTCCTCTCATCAACCATTTCCTTTATAGAATTTTTCTTAGTGACAACTTTCCATTTGCACATTTAATTTGTTTATTTAATAATTTAATTAGGAATTATTTCCTCCATACACTTGTCACTTGTTCCCCTAGTTTCACTAATAAATACATAATTTAATTAATTTAAATGTCAATTTCCCTCACCCATCCTAAAAGCGCTCCTAGAATTACTCCTAGTTGTCCCTTAATTTCCTCTATTTCCCATTTATGACTGACGCCTTTATAAAGAGGAGTTGAATTAAAATAGGGAACATCTCCTAGTTAGACTAGACTCTAGATACCCTTCCAATCTTACACATTATTTTATGATTTATTCCCTTCTTAATTTAATTTCTAATTTGTTATTTTATGCACACATGTGTATTGAATTACTCTTTAGATTTATTTTATTTTCATTGATTTCCTAAATTGATTTAATCAACCCTCATTAGTTATTTTATAAAATTTACTTTTGTCCTCCCAGTAACCTAGACTTAGGCTTAGTTAGATTTTTGTTTTGAAAAAGCTTACACCATTAGGGACTATGATTATTAAACTCATTCTATAATTAATTAATCAATTAATTAGTTCAGAAATGTTCAAGATTTTACAAGGTTTAACATTCACTCAGTTTTCTAGGCCATCTAGATTCATTGACTCATTTGTTTTTATACCGTGACGTGCCCTTCAAGATGCACTCTGTGCTCCAAGGGTGCCACTTTCCTTTGATTAAAATTTTAATTGTGTGACGTTCCCTTCAAGACGCACTAAGAAAACAAGGTTTCCACTCGCCTTTGATTCAAATTTTAACTATGCGATATGCCCTTCAAGATGCACTACGTGCTCTAAGGGTGTCACTCGCCTTTGACTGATTTTGGTAGTTTTCCAACCCTTGGAGTTAATACTCTATTAGGAGACCTTGTGAGAGACTAAGGGCCTCTAAGGAATAACTACCCTACCTTATTGTACGCCCCTTAGAACCTCCGTGAGTGACTGTCTCAGTCTACTCTCACGACATTGTGGATCTCTCGAACTAGGTAATCGTTAACCTACAATTTGAGCCACGACGAGAGTGCTAGTAGGTTTTAGCATGGATGTTGCCACACCTCTCCATCAATATCTGGATATTATGCATGGCCCCTTTACTCCATATGTGATTCTGATTAGCTAGCAATCGTCAGCCTGCATCCATCAACGAAACATTGTCAATGATCCATAAACAACATCATAATATACCTGATCATATGTCACATGTGCATAAATAGAAATACCCAAACCATATACAGTCCACTCCCTGACTCGATCCGGAGTCCAAGGAGGCATATTGATGCCATCAACATCCTCAATCTGTCAAGTTTTATGCACACTCCGGAGAAACCCATCAATAGCACATGTCTATACATAGATATCAAATAACATAACATCATAATCCAACAACATCATCATTAGAATCCATAAGTGAAACAAACAACCATATACTAAACCGGATCGCTTGCATGCAAGTGTCCTCAAAGAATAAGTCAAATCATGTGCGCGCAAGAGTGGGATGTTACAATAAAATCATATAAAAATCCAACTATTAAACAAAGTAATCCAACAATAGACAAAGGATACCGAGCATGAAAAAAAAAAATTATTTGCTATGTTTTTAGTTTCTCTGGTTCAAATCTATAGTATCATTATATTTTTCTCATCTAACTATGGAACTATATCTTTTTTGGTGCAAATTTCTATATGTTGCGATGGTTGTGAGTAGGTTGGTACGTGTAATGACCCTTTTCTTATTACTATGAATAATTTCATAAATAATCCTAAACATTGGCTAAATTATAATTAATTATTATATAA
>SNQJ01S0029286.1:49090-72905 GCA_010110895.2 Picea sitchensis | reverse complement strand
CTCTGTTAGTCTAAAAACATGTTCAATCATGTCCATATGCACAAATACACATCAATATGCATTAAACATTAAATCTTATCATGCACACTTCATGTACATGCATTCTATGTTTATCATATGCGTCATACATCACTTCTTTCATGCACTCCAGTGCATATTTATTTCTGTTTATTTATTTATTCAGTTGTTGTTGTTGTAGATGGTCTTCCTTGAATCCTTGTAGATCCTTGCTACCTTGCATGCTCCCATTTTTCTCATCTATACACCACTGAAAATAGAAGCAACTCCCTTGCCTCTACATTCTGCACAAGATTGCTACCATTAATAGTTGCTTCAATATGTGTATCCTTCCACACATGCATGTTTTTATAATGTAATCCAAGATCCTTGACATAAAAATAAAGCCTCTACAATCCACTTTCTATCTTTAAGCAACCATCAAAACATGGCTCTAACCTTTCAATAGGGTATGTTGGCACAAAGTTGCAGATCGGGGTTCTTGTAGGTTACCAACAAAGGTATCACTGTAGTCTAGTTGTGCTAGCATGTTCGACCTTTCGCAAGGGAAGGAGGTCTCACTCGAAGCGCAACCGAGACTTTGTGTGATAAAGTGAATTACAAAGGAAACATCATCAGATCTAGTACATCACAACACATATCCATACTCAGGTGTAAAGAGATCATAGCATAAGGATCCTTCGATTGGAAAAGGCAATGAACAGTTCATGTTGCGCAACGTTAAAGTAAACACATGCATTACATTAGTTGTTAAAACAATGACGTAATTAGTAAATACATAACACATAACATGTTACACAAAAATAGATCAATGATTCATCCATAACACAACACAACACACTTTTGTATGCCCGGATACTCCTTTCTTTATTATAATATCTCAGACTGGTGACCATAGAGCAGATCGTTCATATCGCAGCTTACATAACATAACCAAAATTAGTTGTTCGCTGACAGATAGATCTAGCAAAGTAGTCTCTTGTAAACTAACACACCATCATAATATCAATAAAACAGTACAATGGAACACATGATAATTCTAAAAGTCCCAACAACAACAATGACAACAACCAATCAATCATCAACAAAATCAACCCTTTCCCGTTACAATTTTCCAAATTTATATTATTCCCTTGGTTGTTTCTTGATTCCGTTGTTACACTTTCTCGTTTTCGCATCCTTCTGGCGTGCACTTGAATCTTCTAAGATTTCTCGCTTCTTCCTCCAGCTGGCACATCACTCTTTTTCCTTGCTGGCGCACTGACAATTAGCTTTCCACCACGTGGAGTCCTTGTTGTTGTGCTCTATTATTATACAAAAACCTTTATGCATCCACAAAATTGGTTTTTCAAAACAGAGGGCCCAACAAGGTCTTTATATAGCCCCTACCTCATGGAACTATCTCAACATGCAACTCCTTGCTGCAACCTCTATCATCTTCTTGAAAACACCACCACTCATGAGTGGACAACAACTTATCTTTCAGTTGTCCACCTCCATAAGTTATAATGCATGCTTATTGATCACATTTAACACTAGTCTTCCTTATGGTGGTCCACCATTCCTATCATGATACTTCAAGACATAAACAAAAAACATGTTGCCTTCTTCCATTATGCACATCAATGCACATCTATTTCAATTTTGCTTATTTATTTATGTTGTTCAAATGCTACAACTCCTTGTTGAATTTCTCTTCTTGTTGAACACCCCTAGCCAAGCCCAACTTGGCTGACTTGTATTTCCATCCAATATGTCCACTAGTGCTACCATCTCACAATTGCTTCCTTTATGCAAATAATTGTGTTTTGCAGCCTTGCACTTCTCTCTGAAGGTATGACAATTATACCATGCTTCCAAAATGCACTTTTGATAACAACAATGTAGGTACTACTCCACATCTTCACAATTGATCCTAAGAGATGATGCACCCTACCTTCATAATGCATTATGGCCCTCTTTATTAGACTACTATCTTCTTGGATTTCCAAACCCTCAGGATTGCACCTGGATTCATCTCTTAATATTGCTCATTTATGGCCCTTGATCATTTTTCAAATAATCTTTGACACAAAAATATTTCTTCAAGTGCCTCTGGTCATCCTTAATACCAAGTCCAAACTCCTTCACCTGCTAGTTGAACCAATTTCATATTCCTAGGCCTTGCACCTCTATGTGTACCTACTGTACATGCAATATCATGAATTCTAGATTGTCTTTCTTACTCATAATTCATATTTGATATGCATGTTTTCCATCTAGAAACATTTTTATTTTTTTATTAATCCAAATAAAACTTCATTAGAGGTCTTCCAAACTGCTCACTACACCGAGAAGTCTGATCCTTATGGCTTCCCAAATAAACCAATGCACATTTTTGAATAATTGTCCCTGCCTTTTTCTTCAAACCTGTAGATTTCTCTTGCATCTTTTGAATATATATATAGACCTCCTTATAAAACTTATATGCTCCATAAGTAACCCTAAGCTTATGAGTAATTTTCATATGACCACATTTGTTAGCCAAAAACTATAATTTACAATTCTAGAAATATAAGCACAATAATTCCCTTTACAATCAACAATCATCTTCCTTTTGATTCCTTGTGAGTTTAGCTACTCAATTCATAATTCTGGGTGGATACACGGATTATTATATCCAAGGTATTTCCAATGACTACTTTCTTCCTCAATTCTTAGCACTGAGAAGAAAATTATAGGAAATTGAATATTTACTAATTCACCCCATTTCTATACTTTTCACTCCAATGCAATTAATTCCAAACACCAACTTCTGTCACCCATAGAAGTAAATATGTCAAGAACTAGATAATTTTTGTATGAGACATAGATAAAAAAAGATGACAAGGAACTCAAAACAAATCTCAGATTATCAATTTGATGTTCCAGTAAAAAAATACAACAATATGGAAATGACCACTTTTTCCCTTTTCACCCCTTTTTCTAGACTTAGAATTTTTAATCAAATAGGCTATCTCCCAAACTGTGCACTTTTGGAAAAATTTCACTAAATAAATTTTTTCTGTCTTGACGAGTATACAAAATGTTGAATACATATATTTTTCCAGTTTTTTCATACGGGGACCTTTTTTCTCCTCTGAAAATCCCAAAAATTCCCAAAAAGTGGCACAAAATAATGGTTTTTGGCCTATTTCAGCATCCCCATTCCAAACCCCTTAGAATTTATTCAATTCCCTCATGGGTTATTTGCATTTCTTCTTTGTAGACTCCCTCCAAGAATTTCAACTTAAACTAGATCTCTGCCAATGATCTGGACCTAGATCTTTAAAAACCACTATTTTGCATTTTCTGACAAATTCAAGCAGAAATGGGCAGTGGCCCTCTCAAGCACTTTTGTATACCTCTTCACTGCAGAAAAAACCTCAAATTTTCCTCTCAATTTGACTTAATTTCTCCAGTTATGGCCAACATCCGAAAATGGTTCCAGACTTGTTTTTGTTTTTGAAACTATAGGACAATCTAGCCTATGCGGAAATACGCTAACGTGGCACTGACATGGCACTAAAGTGGCACTGGCATGGCACTAACGTGGAAATGGAATGACACTAACATGGAACTGGCGTGTCTTTGGTCACCGGGCCACCGACCACTAGAAGAAATACTTTCGTTTCTCCTTGTAGAACTTCATTTCGATTTTTGGCCTGATCTGATCCACTGACCCACTAGCTGGGCCCACGAGCTCCCTGCACAACCTACTATCCAAAAAAATTCAATCTGACTACCAACCCATTGGGGACCATACCACTTCTTAGGGAAACCTCAAATAACTTCGGTTTGATCCAAGCCAATGGCCCACTGGGCATACCAGACTAGCGACGATCGAGGATAAATCATTCCTACTTCCTTGTCGAACTTACCTTTGATATCGACCCGATCCACTCGACCATCAGACATATCATACCACTGGGGTACAGACCTACCGGGTTACTTTCCATACTTCAACTCACAGATCTTCCCTTCGATCCCCATCAGATCTGATCTTTTGAGCATACCAGGCCACCAGACTACCGAGCACCCTGCTAACCAACTCTCTACCAACTTTGATCTGATATGATCTATCAACATATGGGTCATCGGGGCACCGGGGTATCGCCCCCCCATGCCCTCGTCTCTTTCGCTCTCACCTACCTCTTCACATTCTTTAGGTATTCGATATTTCGAGGATCGGCCCACCGTGGCAGTGAGCTACCGGGCCTTCGGAAACCTTTAGCACTGTGCTCTCAAACTAATATCTTGATCCAATAACTTAATTGATACTTCGAGCAAGAAATCATGATGCAACCTACCACCAGGATTGACACGTGGCTATCGGGGCACCGACCCACCACACATAATTTCTATCCAAACGAACTTGACATCGGTCCGATCTGATTACCTTGGCCAAAAGTATATGGTGTGTGCGGGCCCCACCAGGTTTCATGACTCTCTATGTTTCACGCACAAATCACAAAGGGTGGTATTTTTCTTATAAACCATTCCAATCGTTGTTGCTTCAGAAGGTATAAATTCTGCTCCTGATGCCCAAATTGAGTGAGTGAGAGATCGATGAAAATATGACGCCATGAGGAGTTGCTTGAACATAGTTTCCTGGGCTATTAAGACAACATTTAACCATAAAAATCCCCTTTGATGTTGCCCCAAGAAATTAATTTTTTCCCTCAAGAACTTCTAGTTTAAATTTCCATTCTGTAACAGACCAAGATAAAAAAACCAGAAGTTCCTTTCATTCTGACAACTCAGTTCTAATCCTTGGTTATGAAAGTCAATGGATCTCCAAGCACAATGGACGTAGCATGTTCTCATTTGTATTTGTAAAATATTTATATGTGAGAAATTTAACTTCATACAATAACCCAATAATTTGTCATTTAATCACCAAATCACAAAGGCCAATTGCTTAAAACTGCTAATCTGCTTACCGAAATTTCAACTTTCAAGTGCTTTATACACCTCTCATACTAAAGAAATGATAATTTTACTCAAGATCTTCGGTCTTGTAGAAAAAATAATTTTCACCCAAAAACCAGATCAAACAACTTTTGTTGTCATGTAGCAGGCCCATGAAGGCCAACATTGTAACCTTTGACTCTGATACCATTCTGTAACATATGCAACACCCCTGCTAATTCCCGTCACTGCGAAAAATGAATTTTCCTTCTAAATACAAATTTAAAAACACCCCCATACATATATAAGAAAACCAAGGGGCAACGTGCCCATAAAAAATCATAGCCAACAACATGTTGATTTAACCAGGCATCCATAACATCTATAGCATCTATAAAATCATAAATGTATCCAGTAAACACCCAAGATTACACAACATTCAATAAGACATTTCCATAACAGAATAACCAAAATAAACACAACACAAACTTATCTGTTTATAAATATAAGCAACCGACTGCATACAAATAATGAAACTCCTAGCCAGAGGCACTGCTGCTCTAAATATCGATAGCAATCCACCCTCAAGCTGACACAAGAAGATCTGGCTCTCTGGCCTACAACTCTCCACACTCAACAACCCAAAACCCAGGCTCTACTTCTACAACAGTTCCAAATCCACCAACTCTCTCTTCCCACAACCTACACAACCCAAGGAATGCACCCCCTTCACCGCTCACAATCCCTGAGGTTGTACCATTCATTTATTAGGCTTCCAGTGCACTTGGTTGGATAAGAATCTCTTAGCTACAGACTTCAAGAACTCTTAGTTGTTTCAGGAGTCCCACAAGAGCCTCCACAAGGCTCTTGAGCCATTTCCTCCATAAGAAGCACACTACAAGCTTACAACCTGACTTACAGGAACACAAGCTTCATTTACAACATAACACACAACCAAACAATGGTTGTATTCAAGCATATCATGGATGGTGCTCTTTTCAACACTCCGCTCTCCCTTTGCTACCCAAAATTTGCATGCAAAAATTGTCCACCTTCTGCATACAAATTTCCTTCTTTTTCCCTTGTTTTTTTAACTCTCACTCTACCCAAAGATGATTGTACTTCATCCCATGCTCTCCATTAACTACGAGATGTGACCACTCACACCCACCCTCTTACATGAGTTTGATTAGCCTTGGGAACATTCAACAAAAAAATAAAAGTTTTACACAATGATAATAATTTCAAGGAATGTGGGTTGGATTAATACCCATGAATAAAATCCCCCTTGGACCCCTCTCTCTTGTAGAATCATATCCCCTCCTTCTTTTTCCCTTGTTTTCTTAACCCTCATTCTACCCAAAGATGATTTTACTTCATCCCATGCTCTCCATTAACTATGGGATGCGACCACTCACACCCACCCTCTTACATGAGTTTAATGATTAGCCTTGGGAACATTCAACAACAAAATACAAGTCTTACACAATGATAATAATTTCAGGGAATGCGGGTTGGATTAATACCCATGAATAAAATCCCTCTTGGACCTCTCTCTCTTGTAGAATCATAGCCCCCCATAATTTTCATCCTTCTCGCATCCCATCCATCGATTGCTATTTTATTTATTATTTCAATTTACATAATATACAATTCAACCCCCAACCATATTAATCAATATGGGTTATTTTCCCCAATCATTTCAGCTCACCAGCCTAATTTACATTTATAAAATTACATTACAACATGTGGGGATTAAAACCAGGGGTGTTACATCATGATATCCAATATGGCGATATCAGACCAGCGGGATATCGCCCCCCCAAGTCTTTGGGATATCGACCCTCGGGGCCTTCAACACTCACGCCTTCAACCATTCACCATCATTCTAACGGAATCCAATATATCAGTACTAATGTGGTACAATTATATTGTGACACGTGACCCAATTATAATACTCCACATGGCTCTCACCGCGCTCACCAGATCCCTGGGCCCCAGACCTTCAACATTGCACTTCTTTTTCAACTTTTCAGTATTTGATATGCGATATTGTTGATGTGGCTTCCACATGGATCTTCGTACTATCTTGGTTACTTACATGGTGGATGACATGGCCTCTCTATGGTTCTGTCATGGCACTGATATGGAAATGGAGTTGGCCTACCGGGTATCGGGACCCCAAAAATTTGGCACTATGCATGGACTTTGTTCTTCCAGTATCCAATACTTTGATATCAGATCACCGGGGTATTGCCCCCCCAAGCCCCGAGAACATTTAAAAACTCGTATTCAAGCATGTACTATGATATGATGATATCATATATGTTGGGCCCCACAACTTAAAAGGTAACTCCATGCGTAGGGTTCCATGGCTTTCCGTTCACATTCAAACTAAGTGACTTTGCCTTTTGATTATAAACTCACTGAAATCAACATTTCCTATGAATGTGGGATAGTTCAATTTTGCTGCTCAAGCCTTCAATGCATGCATGAGCTTCCTCCGTGCTCTTGGATTTTAGATCTCACTATCTAAATCTATTCTCCTACAGTACCCTTGGACATGGTCACCTCATCCAACTTCCAATCACCTCTTCTCTTCAAACCTGTACAACTCTTCAGCACATGCCTGAGCCTGATATTTGTTTTCACCCTCGGTCTTCTGCACACCATGATTTCTTTGCAACAAAACCCTTCCACGAGGTTGCCTTGTTATTCAATTTCAACAAAGAATACTTGCAGAGACTCGAAAACTACCCATCAATGTACAAGGGCATACTTTACTTCCTCGGTTTGAGTCACATAATGAGACATTTCCTAGGTCTTCTCTTAAACACATAAGCTTATCATCTCCCCCCCTGCATGTGAAATCAATGACCTTCATGATTGTCACAGTCCTGTCTACCTTTGACATCAATGGCAACGATGTCCAATAATCTCCCCCTTTGTCATTGATGGCAACACTTAGTCAATCTGAAACTCCTCCAGTCTGCTGCAACCATAGATCTCATCATTTTATTCTCATCTAAGTTGACTGCTTCCTACAAGTCTCCTCTTGTCTCTTTACTCTCCCCCTTTGACATCAACGACAAAGGGATTTTCTCCCCCTTTCACTGTACTCTTCATTTTCTGCTATGATGCCAACAAACTTCTCTTTCTCTGCATCTCCCCTTGAGCTTGTGCTCCTCTTGTAGTGCTTCAATGCTTGGTTGGAATAGGTACCACCCCTAATTTCTGTTTAAGATACTCAAATTCTTCTCTAGGAACATGTTTTGTAAATATATCAACAACCTATTCCTTTGTGCCAATATATTCGAGCTTGAAATTTTGTTCTTTGACTTGTTCTCTTAAGAAGTGATATTTTATTGGATTGTGTTTTGTCTATGAATGCATGACTGGATTGTTTGAAAGGTTTATTGCAATGGTATTGTCACATATAATTTATATGGGCTGATCATACCCTACCTTAATGTCTTAAAATGTTTGCTTCATCTAGAGCACTTGTGTGCAAGATGTTATTGCTGCAATGTATTCTACTTCTGGTGTGGATAGAGATAATGAGGATTGCTTTTTTTTGAACCAAGATACTAGATAGTTTCAGAGAAATAATGCTCCACCATTGGTGATTTTTCTGTCATCCACACGGCCTGCCCAATCTACATCTATGCAAGTTGTCAGAGCAAAGTATTTTCCTGTTGGATACCATAAACCAAAATATAGTGTCCCTTTCAAATATCTGAATATTCTATTCACTACCTGCACATGTGTTTCCTTTGGTGCAGCTGGAAACCTTCCAACCAGCCCTATTGCGTGCATAATATATGGTCTTGAAGCTGTCATATACAAAAGGCTACCTATCATTGATATGTACAATGTTTGATTTTCTTCCTTTGATTCATCTTCTTTACTCAGCTTACAACTAGTGACCATGGGTGTGCTGACATGTTTACAGTCTTCCATTTCAAACTTTTTCAACATCTCTTTGATATATTTGGTATGAGAAATGAATATGCCTTTGCTGGTTTGAGTAATCTGTAGTACTAGAAAGAATGAAAGTTCCCTAAGCATGGACATATCACATTCTTTTTGCATTTATTTATCAAAGTTTTGGATTATTTGATCAACATTACTTCCAAAAATGATATCATCCACATATACTACTATAATTAACATGTCTGCATTGCTTACCTTTATGTAAAAAATGTTGTTTGTTGTTCCTCTTTTGAAACCTTGTTTCTATAAGTGCTTATCAAGTCTTGATCACCATGCTCTAGGGGCTTGATTCAATCCATAAAGTGCTTTCTTCAATCTGCAAACATAGTCTTCATTTCCCGATAATAAGAAACCTTTAGGTTGTTCAATGTACACTTCTTCCTCTAAGTCTCCATTCAAGAATGCTAACTTGACATCCATCTGATATACTTTTAAATTCTTAAATCTTGCAAACGCCAAAAACATTCTAATGGATTCTAATATTGCAACAGGAGCAAAGGCTTCCTCAAAGTCAATCCCTTCTACTTCAGCATACCCTTTACAAACCAATCTTATTTTATTTCTTACTACTTTTCCATCTTCTTTCAACTTATTTTTGAATACCAATTTTGTATAGATCACATTTTTGTCTTTGGGTCTTGGGACAAGTTACCATGTCCGATTTTTCTCAATATGGTTTAACTCTTCTTCCATATCATTTACCCAATGTTGATCATTTCCGGCCTCTACAAAAAATTTAGGCTCTATTTTGGACAACAAAGAGAGATTTATCTGTTCAGAACTGCTTGCCAGTTTTCTCCTAGTCTGAGTCTTAGCATTTTTATCACCAAGACTTAAGTTTTCTAGATGATTTTTCTTCACAATCCTTGATGGTGTTTGTGTATCTTGGCATTCTGATTCTTCTTCTTCTTCTTTGTTGTAATTTGTTTCTTTTGCTTCTAGTTGACTCTTGTGTGGTCTTTCTTGATCTATTTTGACACTTATGCTTTCAACAATCTTCTACAGTCTTTTGTTGTAACATCTATAGGCTTTTCTTCTTGATGAATAAGCAAGAAAAAATCCTTCATATTCTCTTGAGTCAAACTTTCCTAGATCCTCATCATCCATTTTGATATAAAACTTGCTTCCGAATATTCTGAAATGTTTGACAGATGCTGGTTGGACTTTCCATAATTCATAGGGTGTCTTAACACTGTTAACTCTGATTTTCCATCTGTTTAGAATATAAAAAACAATGTAGACTATTTCTCTCCAAAAAATGTTTGATAATCTTGCTTCATTCAACATCGTCCTAACAATTTCTTGTACATGTTTGTTTTTCCTTTCAACCACTCCATTTTGTTGAGGAGTTCTTCCAGCTGAATATTGTATTTTAATTCCATGAGCTTCACAAAATTCTTCAAATTCATTGGTCATGAATTCTCCTCCATTATTTGACCTTAAACATTTGATTTTCATATCAGTCTCATTCTCAACTAAAGATTTGAAGGCTTTAATTTTTTTAAATGCCTCATATTTATTTTTAAGAAAGCTAGCCCAAGTCATTCTTGTATAATCATTAATGAATAACATAAAATAACTTTCTCCTTGCAAACTTTTTGTTTTTGTTAGTCCTTAGAGATATCTATACACAAGTTTCAATGGCTTGGATGTTGCATATTCCTTTGTCTTGAATCTCACTCTCAATTGTTTTCCATGACGACACTTCTTGAGACAATGCTTGAGAGTTTTGTGATCTTTGGAATATCCCTTGCTACTTGTTTGGTACTGATTTTTACCAAGTTGTCAAAGTTCATGTGGCCCATTCTTTTAGTCCACAACCAACTTTTATCTGTCTACCCAATGAAGCATTTTTCTCCATTAATCTCATCAAGAATATATACTTTGTTCGAGGTTCTAATTGCTTTTGCAACCATATTGCTTGCATTTTCTTTTCTGATCTCACATTCTTGGGATTCAAAAGTAAGAGTGTGTCCTTGGTCCCACATCTGGATTACACTCACAATATTATGCTTAAAGTTTTAAACAAACAAAACCTTCTCAACCTTATCTCTTCCATTGTCAAGACCGAGAGTGCCCTTTCCAACTATATTTGAACTACCATTTTCTCCAAAGATAACATTGCCTTCATTCATTTTCAGGGTGATAAACTTTGTTCTATCTCTTGTCATGTGACTAGAGCACCCACTATCAACATAACACTTATCCTTATTATTTTGTGCACACAGTGTGAATTGAATGAAAAATGATTTTTCTTTGTTTTGTTCCCTTTGTTCCTAATTTATTTTCATGATTGTTGGGGATTCCTCTTTCTGTTTTTTTCTGAAATTTTTTGGGCTTACTTCTGCAGAATTTTTCTATATGCCCATAATTATTGTAGTTATAACATATGATGTTATAGTTAAACAAAGGGGAAAATGAGTTGTAATTTCTCCTTGAGAATCGATGGGTATCTCTATTGATGTCCTTCATGTAACTGCCTCTTACATTTGTTCTATAATCTATTGTTTTATGACCAAAACCATTGCAAGAATAACAATAACCAAATAAACAATTTTGGTACCTGATCGTGTGATTCCATCTTGATGGAAGAGTCTTCCTGATTCTATCCTTGTGAGGAAAATTTGTCTTCTGTGGAACATATTGTTCTTCCTTCCTGTTGTCTTCAACCTTGATAGAGTTTTTGAGTATATCATCATATCTCTTGGTCCTTTATTCACTTGTCGCTTCTTCATTAGCAACTTCCTTCTTTTTATTATAACCAAGACCAATCTTGTCAAATGGTGATATTTGAAAGTTTAGGATTTCATTCAAGGTTGTAAAGATATTTTCAAATTTCATGTTGGTATGTTATCTTTCCAACTCCTTCCTTAAATAAACTATTTCAGATTCTAGTTTGCAACATACATCTTCCTTTTCCTTTAGCTAGCCTCTTAAAACTTCTTCATTTCTCTTCTTCTATTTTGTTTTTTAGGTTGATGATAATTTTTTCAGTTTCCTCGGTGCTTTCTTTTGTATAGAGCATTTCTTTTCTACAGTTCTTCACTTGCTCCTTTTGTATCCATTTCTTGTTCTTCAATCTCTCTATTTAATTTAGAGCACATATGAGCTTTCCTTCCTTGCTCGTTTTTCTTGTTTATCCTTTTCTATCCTCATTTCATATGCAAGGAGAATTCCTTGTAATTTATCCATTTTCATATTTTGTAGGTCCTTAATTTCTTCAATGCCATATATATTGGGATTAATTATCGAGGGAAGTGACCTAAGAACATTTTGAACAATAATGATTTCTTTAACTTCTTCATCCAATACTTTGATGGTGTTGACAATCATATCTACTCAAAGAAAGTAATCTGCAATAATTTCTTCCTATTTCATCATAAGGGTCTCAAATTGACCTCTATGGGATTTTAATTTTTCCCTTTTGACTTTGTCATCTCCTTCATATATTTTATGTAGCTTGTCCTCCATCTCTTTTGCTGAAGCACAATGCATGACTTTGACAAACTATGATTTTTTCAGACCACATAGGATTGTACTCATGGCCTTAGAATCATTGTAACCTAGCTTCTTTTCAACTGTATCTATAGGTGGAGTTGTTGGATATGTGTAACCATTCTCAACTACACTTCAGATGTCATACCCAAGTGCCTTCAAATAGATTTTGATTCTTATGCTCCAAAATGCATTGTTTGATGCATCAAATACTGGAGCTTTGTTTGTAGAGAAACCTTCCTGTTTATCCATGTGTGCTATAGGGACTCACCTTCTAGTGGTTATACTGTTCTGAAGGAACCTTGCTTTGAAACCAATTGTTGGCACACTTAATTATAGTAAGAGGGGGAGTGAATCGGCATATGAATGCTTTTAATTTTCTTTACAATACTGGACTTATCAATTCATTTCTTTACTAACCATGAGAAATCCATAAGAATCATATACAATCATACATTGTACAATACAAAAAAATTAACGTGGAAAGCCAAATGGGAGAAAAACCATGGAAATTTTATTCAAATGTTTTCACAACCAACAACCTATTACAAGCACCAATATGTTACAATATTTACAGGCACTCACTTTCCGAAGACACCAATCTCATTTATAGAGCATCAACTCAACAATAATTGTAGGAACCAACCTACTTTTACAATATTTGCAGGCACCATCCTGCATAAGACACTAGTCCCCTCTCTTGAGCTCCAACTCGATAATATTTGTAGGCACCCACCTACAATCATAATATTTTCAAGCACCAACATGTACATAGACAACAAATACTTTCATATCTTATGCTCCTTTTCGATCTCCAACTCCTGAAACCCTCAACGCCTCTGTACCCTTAATTTCTCCTCCTTTTCTTTCGTATTCTTTCACTCTCCTAACACCACCGAACCTCAGAGCATTTCTTCCATTTCCATGAGCTTCAGAGCCTCAATCCCTTATTCTTACTCTTCTCTTGCACACATACAAAACTCCCCTATGTGTCGACAAGAAAAGAAAGAACTCATGTGTCGGCAAGAAAAACACGAACTCATGTATCGACAAGAAAATTACAAACTCTTGTATTGACAAGATGAGCACAGAATCTCCTATGTGTCGGCAAGAAAATCATGAACTCATGTGTCAGTAAGAAAAACATGAACTCCCCTATGTGTCAGAAATAAAAGCACGAATTCATGTGTCATCAAGAAAAACACGAACTCTTGTATTGGAAAGATGAGCACAAACTTCCTTGTGTGTTGGTAAGATAGGCACAAACTCCCTTATGTATTGACAATATGAGCACAAACTCCCCTATGTGTCAACAAGAAAAGTATGAACTCATGTGTCAAAAAGGAAAACATGGAACCCCTATGTGTTAGCAAGAAAAGCATGAACTCGTGTGTTGGAAAGAAAAGCATGAACTCTTGTATCGACAATATGAGCATGACCCCCTATGTATCAACAAGATGAGAACAAACTCTCCTATGTATCGTCAAGAAAAACACGAACTCTTGTATTGACAATATAAGCACGAACTCTCCTATGTATCAGTAAGATGAGAACAAACTCCCCTATGTGTCGGCAAGATGAGCATGAACTCATTTTTTGAGAAGAAAAGCATGAACTCTTGTATCAGAAAGATGAACATGAACTCTCCTATATGTCGGCAAGAAAAACATGAGCTCATGTGTCGAAAAGATAAACATGAAATCCCCTATGTATCGATAAGATGAGAAAAAACTCCCCTATGTATAAAAAATATGAACAAGAACTCTCCAATGTAGGAAGACAAATAAAAAATGTTCTAAGTGTCTTTTTTAACGGCAAGAAACAAAAACTGTTTGAGTTCAAAAGTCCATAACTTTCTCATACGATGTCCGATTGAGGTGTCATTTTTTGCAATGCGGAGAGCACAAGGAGGGAGAACTTTCCATTGAGTATGCAACATGAGTACCAATTATTACGAAAAAAACCAACTAACATTTGGAGCACTTGCCAATGATCATGTGACAATAATACCAATTCTTCTTTGAGATGCAATTCAGAGCTAACCCATGCCTTGAAGATGCTACAATTAACCCACCTAAAAATAAACAAAACTTTCATGATCAATATTAGTCATAAAATAAATAAGGCGCAAAACGTGCGCCTTGACATGGTATGCGTAATGAAAGCTACTGGAGACACACATAGACTCAATCACGACTACAATGTGAAGTAGATTAGGCAAGGTAGTCAATCAATAATCAATTATCTTGTTAGGCATGGAGTGTTTAATCATTGGAAATGATAATAATATGAGTAACGGGCACAAAGAGAAGGATTTGAGCTGAGGAGAATAGGAGAGGCCTTAAGATGAAAGCATGCCTTGCTGATACAGTCTATGTCAAAGAGACAAAGAAGATCATTATTGATACACTCAGTGTCAATGAGGGGTCAACATCTTTCTGTTAACAAAATTGGTGACAGGAGAGGGAAACTTGCCAATAAACACTCTGCATCGAAGGGAAATAAAGGAATATTGTCGATACATGACGTATCAATGAAGATGAGATGAACCTCGTCGATACCATGTATTGGAAAGGATTGTTGATTTTTCAATGAGCAAGGTTTAATCATGAAGTTAATTCCTTTTTATCATTTAACTTAAACCATAAACAATTATGTTGTAGCAACCAAGATCACAAGAAGAAACACCATGCACAAGAACACAAGAAGTATCATGGGAAAAGAAAACCCAGCCAAATCCTTTGCTATATTCTTCAAGAGAAAGACCTTCACCACCAAGAAAACCTAGCACACAAGAGGTTTCTTGCAAACCCTAGAAGACTAGCACCCTAGAGAGGTGCACACTTTTCCCAAGAAGATGTACTTGCTGAAATTTCCAAACTCACACAAAAAATATGATTCCTCAATGGGGAATCTACCTTTAATTATATTAGACTTGACCTGTCAACATAAGTGTCTATTGGAACAATAGGGCTGACCTCTCTAAATCAAAATATAATTAATAATAACCATATTAATTATCTTTTACATTAATTATCAATTACATTAAGGTGGGGCCGACCTATACCCTTTACATTACAATTAGGGTTACAGGCAGGTCTGACTCTTGAACAATATAGCAAGGGATCTCATACACCCACTAGTTCTTAGCCATTAGGGGCACATCCATAGGGATGTACATATCTCTATATCACTGCATTACACAGGAGAACCACTCTCACTAGTGCTCAAACACTAGGATCACGTTCATCTGTGCTTGTCCACAAGCACGTCCACTCAACAAATATTCTTTCCCACAGCATTACACAGGAGATTCATCTGGAGTTCATCATCTCAACTCTCTGCTCAGAGGAGGATAATACATCATATTCATTTCTGTCTCATGATGATTCACCCAACTCTATGGGAATTCACACGTTCACCTTGTGCTCAGCCATAGGCACGTCCAACTCTGTAGATCTCCTTTCTCACTGCGTTACATAAGAGAATCATCTTGAGTTCTTCTCAACTCTCTATAAGGAGGAGGTCATCTCTACGTTCCAACTCTGTCTTAGATAGGAACCACACACCCCTCTCAGGGGCTCTCACGTAGCTGTAATCATCAACACTCCCTCTCATCTAGGGAGGAATTCTCTACCAGGCTAAGTCTCTCATGGAAATACTCAAACTTTGTCTTTGCAAGTGGTTTGGTGAAGATATCTGCGATCTTTTCATGAGTAGGAAGATATTGCATGTGTACTGTCTTCCTCTGCACCATGTCTCTGATATAGTGATACTTTATCTCAATGTGTTTCGATCTGTCATGAAACATTGGGTTCTCAGAGAGATTTACACAACTCTGGTTATCACAATGAATAGTAGTAGGATCCATCTCATGATAAAAAAAGTCAATGAGAAGTTTGCGAAGCCACACTGCTTTGCAGACTGCTACACTCAATGCAATGTACTCTGCCTCTGCAGTGCTCAATGCCACGTAACTCTGTTTTCTGCTACACCAGGAAACCATGACAGACCCTAAAATGAAGCAACAACCGGAGGTGATTTTTCTGTCCACTGGGCTTCCTGCCTAATCTCCATCTGTATATCCTTGCAGGCTCAAGTCTACACTGGAGGCATATCTTAGGCCTTAACCAATTGTGCCTTGTAAGTATATCAATACATGTTTTGCAGCTATCTAGTGTGTCTGTCTCGGTTGGCTCATAAACCGGCTAAGCACATTCACTGCATAGAAAATATCCAGTATGGTGTTAACCATATACATCAGTGATCCAATCAATTGTCGGTATAAGTGTGGATCTAACTCTCCTGATTTAGTATCACTCATCTTCTTCAAATCCACTACCATTGGAGTGGGCATGGATTTTCATTCTGTCATGCCGAAATTTTTCAGTATCTCCACAGTATATTTTCCTTGACTCAGGAAAATCTCATCTGTCCTCTGCCATACTTATAGTCCCAAGAAGTAGTGCATCAAGACAAAGTACTTCATTTCAAATTTAGCAGTCAATGCTCGTTTGCACTCAACAATAAGTCTCTCTGAACCGGTAAGGAAAAGTTCATCCGCATATAGGACCAAAATCAGACACTCATTGCCATCAATGTGATAATATAAGTTTGGATCAAAAACACTTTTGTTGAAGCCCAAACTCATCAGTAATCCATCCATTTTCTCATACCAATCATGCGGTGCTTGTTTTAGACCATATAGGGATTTCTTTAACCTTCATACATGAGAGTTTTCATTGTGTACAACAAATCCTTCTGGCTGATCGATATAAACTTCTTCCTCAATTTCACCATCGAGAAAGGCTATCTTTACATCCATCTGGTGTAGCTTCTAACCCATGGAAGTAGCTGGTGCTATGATAGAATGTATGGAGGTGTATCGAGATACTAGAGAAAAGTCTCGTCATAGTCAACTCCCTCTACTTGTGAGAACCCTCTGGCCACAAATCTTGCTTTGTATTTTTCAATGCTTCCATCAGCTACATGCTTGATTTTATAAATCCATTTGGAAGTCACTACAGACTTTCCCTCTAGTCTTGGAACAACATCCCATACATCATTTTTCAATATATATTGGTATTCTTTAGTCATGGCATCTTGCCATACTTTTTCACCTGAGGCTTCTCCATGACAAGATGACTCTGAGTCAATGATGTGGGTCATGGCTGAAATGTAGCTTGAGAATCTCTTTGGCCTCTTGCTCTCTCTGGTTGTTCCATGAGGGGCTTTATGTCCTTTTGCTTCTTATAGAGTTTGTTGGTCCCAAGCATGCCTTTTATGTCCAACTATAATATCTCTGGGTATGTTGCTTGGAGCAACTAGTTGGGATGGAACAACTGGATCAATTAGAATAATGTCTGTCTCCCTATGAACTGCTAAAGGGGGAGAAGGCATTGTCTCACCATAAATTTCCATCTGAGCTTCTATGGATATTTGGAAGGCTACTACTTCTTCAAAGGTAACATCTCTACTTATTTCAATTTATCTCTGACTAAGAATGTAGATTCGATATGCTTTTGAGGATTCATTGTATCCTACAAAAGTGCCCTTTCTTCCTGAAGGTTCTAGCTTGGATGTATTCTCTTTGGGTACATGAAAATATATTGGGCATCCAAATATTCTGAAGTGTCCAATCTCAGGTTTCACTCTGGTGAAGGCTTCTTCTGGAGTAATGTTCTTCAGGATACGACGAGGACTTTTATTTTGAACATACACTGCTGTCATACATGCTTCTTCCCATAGATTCATAGGTAGACTCTGATTATGTATCATTGCTTTGGTTGCCTCAATGATAGTTTTGTTTTTCCTTTCAACAACCCCATTTTGTTGAGGGTTGTAAGGAATTGTGAAATCCCTCTTGATCCCCACTTCAATACAAAAAATGATGAATTCTTTTGAGGTGTATTCTCCTCCATTATCTGATCTTAATACTTTGATTTTTCTTCCAGTCTGGTTTTCAACTTGAGCTTTGAATTCTTGAAATTTTGCAAGAACTCCATCCTTGTTCTTTAGAAAGTAAATCCAAGTTTTCCGAGAGTGATCATCTATGAAGAGTAGATAGTATAAGTACCCATTTAGAGATGCAATAATCATTGGCCCACACACATCTGAATGTATCAAGTCCAAGATTTCCTTGGATCTATTGTCACTGCTTGAGAAGGATCCTTTAACATTTTGCCAAGGGCACAACCTTTGCAAACACCTTTATGCTGAATCTATATTTCTGGTAGACCAGTTACCATTTTCCCTAGAGTCAGGAGAGCTCTATAATGAATGTGAGCAATTCTTCTATGCCATAGCTCACTCAAGTTGATACTGTCATGTAGCAGGGCCTGGGCTGGTTTGATGGTTAATTTGTATAAGTTGTTTTCTCGTACACCAATTACCTTGGTAGAACTTATATGAGAGTCTTTGTTCCATGCAAGAACTCTTCCTTGTGAGAAGGTAATCTTGTAGCCTTTGTCTTCCAATGCAGAAATAGAGACAAAGTTCCTCTTCATTTCGGGTACATATAATACTTCCTTTAATTGAGGCTGCATATCTGAATATAGTTGGAAGGTAGAAGTTCCAACTCCCCTCACATTATATCTAGCATCATCTCCAAGGACAACATGTAGATGTGTTTCTTTCTCAACAAAATGTGTTAGGTGATCTCTAAGACTGGTCATGTGCTTGGAGGCACCACTATCAATTAACCAAGTATTATCATTGGTCGGGACCATACCTGAGAGTGCTGAGATATTGATGTCTTCATTTCTTTGAGGTCTTGTCTTCCTGGAACTGAGTTTGCTTGAACCATCAATCTTGCCTCCCATCATGATTTTGCTCATTTTAATTTTTGGATTCTTCACAAACCCTTGTCAACTGGGCTAGAAAACCTAATGGCTAGGCTAGCTAGCACTTTTAGGTTTTATTGGTCTTATGACTGCCAAAAATAATCCTTTTAAGGATATGATATCCCTAAAAATATGAATATCTCTTTCAAGGAGTTTCAGAAACACAATTTTTAATTTTTTTGCAGAAATTAGCGAAACTCTAGAAACCCTAGGGCCAAAAAGTCAAAATGCTCAGAATTGCAGTTTGAGACTTGCTAGAGGTGAGATGAAGGAGTCCATACACACCTATTCCCTTTTTATCGCTAATGTCCAAGTGCCAAGTGCTGAAAACCTCCAGAAGAGTAGGCCGTACATATTTTCTGGGAACCCTAGGAGGGCCGTACGGTTTTTGCAGAAGAGAGAGAGAGGATGGCTGGAAGTTGCTTGTGCAATGGGTTCTTCAAGACCTATGCTCTGATACCATGTTGATTTTTCAATGAGAAAGGTTTAATCATGAATTTCATTCTTTTTTATTATTTAACTTAAACCATAAACAATTATGTTGCAACAACCAAGATCACAAGAAGAAACACCATGCACAAGAACACAAGAAGTATCCTGGGAAAACCTTCTCAACAAGAGAAGAAAACCCATCCAAATCCTTTGCTATATTATTCAAGATAAATAAATTCACCACTAATAAAACCTAGCACACAAGAGGGTGCTTTCAAACCCTAGAAGACTAGCACCCAAGAGAGGTTCACACTTTTCCCAAGAAGATGTACTTGCTGAAATTTCCAAACTCACACAAATGATATGATTCCTCAATGGGGAATCTACCTTTACTTATATTATACTTGAATTGTCAACAAAAGTGTCTATTAGCACAATATGGCCGACCTCTCTAACTCACAATATAATTAATAATAGTCGGATAAATGATCTTTTACATTAATTATCAATTGCAATAAGCTACGACCGACCTGTACCCTTTACATTACAATTAGGGTTACATGCAGGTCTGACTCTTGAAAAATATAGAAAGGGATCTCATACACCCACTAGTGCTCACCCACTAGGGGCACATCCATAGGGATGTCCATATCTCTCTCTCATTGCATTACATAGGAGAACCACTCTCACTAGTGCTCAACCACTAGGATCATGTTCATTTGTGCTCATCCACATGCACGTCCACTCAACAGATCTTCTTTCCCACTGCATTACACAGGAGAGTCATATGGAGTTTATCATCTCAACTCTATGCTCAAAAGAGGCTAATACATCATCTTCATTTATGTCTCATGACTATGCACCCAACTCTATGGGAATTCACACGTTCACCTTGTGATCAACCATAGGCATGTCCAACTCTGTAGATCTCCTTTCTCACTGCGTTACACATGAGAATCATCTAGATTTATTCTCAACTCTCTGTAAGGAGGAGGCCATCTCTACGTTCCAGCTCTGTCTCAGATAGGAACCACACACCCCTCTCAGGGGCTCTTTCTCAGGTTTGTGTCCTGGAGAATGTCTCATGTAGCTGTAATCATCAACAAGGATGGGGGGATCTATGCCGATGTATATATGCAGTTAGAAGTGGATGAATCACCAGTGTATCGACATTCAAGGACTAATGGGTGTTGGTGCATCAGTTCTCATAAAATGATCGATGTCGATATACTAGAAAGTGGCAAAACAAAATGTCTAAGTGTTATCCATTCCTGCATATCGGTGGCAGAGAGAGGAGGGTCACCAATGTGTCGGTGAAGAAATCACTAACTCACTGATAATGGCTATATTAGTGAGGAAAATATTAACCTATCGATATAGCCATAATCAATGGGTTATAAGTTAGAAAAAATTTAAGTGAAAGTATGAGAAACTATATTGGTAAAGAAAATCCCAAGTCGTTGATATGGGCCATATCGACGAAGGAAGAAGGATTCTCATCGATACACAGTGTATGAGCTAAGGAAAGAGGAAACTCACCAATATACAATGTGTCAACGGACCATAGTATTCTTTAAAATCGATGAAATGTTAAAGTATGGAGAGAGAGAAGAGACACTTGGTGTACTGTACTGGACTTATCAATTCATTTCTTTACTAACCACGAGAAATCCATATGAAGCATATACAATCATACATTGTATAGGACACAAAAATTAACGTGGAAACCCAAATGGGAGAAAAACCATGGAACTTTTATTCAAATGTTTTCACAACCCACAACCTGTTACAAACACCAATATGTTACAATATTTACAGGCACCCACCTACTGGAGACACTAATCTCATTTACAGAGCATCAACTCAACAATACTTGTAGGTACCAACCTACTTTTACAATATTTGCAGGAACCAACTTGTAGGAGACACCAATCCCCTCCCCTAAGAACCAAATTTATAATATTTGTAGGCACCCACCTACAATCATAATATTTGCAAGCACCAACATGTACACAAACAACAAATAATTTTAGATCTTTTGCTCCTTTTCGATCTCCAACTCCCGAAACCCTTAACACCTCTACACCCTTAATTTATCCTCCTTTTCTTTCGTATTCTTTCACTCTCCTACACCCTCAAGCCTCAGATCCTTTCTTCCATTTCCATGAGCTTTAGAGCCTCACTCCCTTATTCTTACTCTTGTCTTGCACACACACGAAACTGATTTGGAAATTGTTATTTATAGTCTCCATGTTCTCATAGATTTTTCCACATACCAAAAAAATATGTCCATGGGGTCAGCTCTAGATGTCCTCAAAACCAAGTTACGATACTCCTTAGAAATTAACACAAACACCCTTGTTTTCGTGCCCCATCTGCTCACAGAGCACACATGATAAACTTTGACGCACAACCACCATCATATCTGATCTTTGGATTGATCTTGATCATTGATTGTTCTCTACTCATCAAAAAAGTAACATGAGCTCAACACTCAACAATCGTTCGATTTGAATCTCGGATAGATATCGACCATTGATCCAGTTCCTCAGATTCCCCAGATATCAAAACTATCAGGGTATTGGGATATCAAGCCCCCGACCTTCAAAACTTCACAATTTCATCAAAAATTCGATATTCGATACCACAATGTGACATGGATGTTGATGTGGTATCCACATGGGTTCCTTACACGTGTGTTGTATGACATGGCACCGACATGTGACTGCTGATGTCATCACATCCTCCATCCTTGTCTGATCACTCTGCTGACTTGGAACTAGTGCTTGTTCTGACACATGGAACTATTCGTGGTTACCATCATGACTCTAACATGGCATATGATGTGACATTAGTCACCTGAAACCTCTTTGTATGACATTTTCTCCACATGGACCCATTCAATAGCTTCTAGATGACGTGACACCGACATGGTGTTGATGTGGATGTTGTCATGGCATCGTAGCTGGCCCACCAACCACTGGTCTATCGGTATATTGGGACATCATGATTTCAATATTACATGATGTTCAATCTCTTGACATCCAATATGGCGATATCAAACCATCGGGATATTAGGCCCCTAGGTCCAAGGATATCGACCGCCCAGGCTTTTAACACTCATTCCTTCAACCATTCACCATCATTCTTCTAGTATTCAATATATTGGTACTAACATGGTCCAATCCTCTTGTGACACATGGCCCAATTACAATACACCATGTGGCTCTCACCGTTCTCATCGGACCCCAGAGCCTTCAACACTACACCGCTTTTTTGACTTTCTAGTATTCTATATGTGATATTGCTGATGTGGCTTCCACGTGGCTCTCCACGCTATCTTGGCTTCTTTTGTGGTGTATGATGTGGCCTCTTAGTGGTTCTGTCATGGTGTTGACATGACAACAAATATGGCCTATCAATCCCCCAAAACTTTGGCACTATGGACACACTTCATTCTTCCGATATCCAATACTCCGATATCGGATCATTGGGGCACCGAGGTATCGACCCCCGGGTCCCCAGAACATTTAACAATGCATTTTCAAGCAAGTATTCTGCTATGCCAATATCATATATGATGAGCCCCACAACTTAAATGGTAACTTTGTGCATAGGGTTCTATGGCTTGTCATTCACATTCAAACTAAGTGACTTCACCTTTTGATTATAAATTCATTGGGATCAACATTTTCTATGAATGTGGGATAATTTGATTTTACTGCTCAAGCCTTCTATTAACTCCCAAAATGAAACCGTCCTTTCGGCCGAGTTTTGGGTTGATATCATAGCTTTAGATAGTGTCTTCAAGTCATTTTTGAGTTTTTTAACAGCTGAGAAAATTTTGGTTTTGGTGTGTCTTAGGAAATAATCGATCCATAAAGTCTTCTCCTTCAAAAATGTAATTTTTTACTTTCCACAGCTAATGTCTTTTCAAAAGGTTCATTGTGCGCTGTGGAAAGCGCTCACTTTCAACAGCTAAGGACGTCGTTTCATCAGTTAAAAGCGCTGTGGAAAGTGACAAAGCGCGAAAGGTTTGACAGACAGTTCGCACGTGGCACGCTATGGAAAGTACCTACTTCCTACGGCTAAGGAACATTTTCAAG
>SNQJ01S0029286.1:12654-36666 GCA_010110895.2 Picea sitchensis | reverse complement strand
TCATCTTTTCTTCTGCATTATTATCTGTGTTGTCAAGCTTTGAATGGCTGTCATCCCATTGTTTAGCTCATAGCCTGATAATAATTCTTTGATTGTCTCTTAGACCCTGCTTTGCACTGGTTTAGTTACAATTTGTTCTCCACTCACTTTAAATCCACTTGCTGATTAATCAATCTTTGAGAGCACTGTCTATTTGTTTATCATTTTCATGTTTGAATGCTATAAGCTGTATTGAGTTGTCCCATTGATCCACATCTACAAAATACAAAAACATCCATTTCTTAAGTTACCAAGCACCTTTGGTCTGCAACCACAGAGGGTTTCTTGGAGTGTTAACACCTTCAACGTATGCTTGAGATTCCTTTGGGATCTTGTATTTCAAATCTCATTGTCTGAATCTATTCTCCTTTGGTTCCCTCAGATGGGGTAATCTCATCCAGCTTGCAATTTCCTCTTCTCTTCAAACCTATACATCCCTTCAACACATGCTTGAGCTTGAGCGTTTTCTGCACCTTCGGTCTTCTACACATCATGATTGATCTGCAACATAACTCTTCCATGGGGTTGTCTTGTTCTTCAATTTCAACAAAGAACACTTGCAGAGACTCGACATCGGCCCATCAATTTACATGAACATTCTTTACTTCCTTGGTTTGAGTCACACAATGATACACTTCATAGGTTCACTCTTAAACACAAAAGATTCTCATCTCTCACCCTATCTATGACATCAATGACATCCATGATCATCGCAGTCATGTCTACCTTTGACATCAATGACAACAATGTCCAACAAGTTTCCCAAAAAATCAAGAAATTTTTGTGGCAAGGAGCAAAGTCAAATACATAAAAAGCTTCTTCTAGCTAGTTAAAAGATAGCCATAGCTAAAATATTGTGGTAGTTTGGGAATTAAGGACCCTACTTTAATGAATTTATCTTTGGGAGCCAAACTCATTTGGAGGATGATCTCAGGTAAGCTGGATCAATGGAATAATGTTAGTCATAATAAATACTTCAATGAAGATCACATTCGATGTACTGATGTTCCTCGAGAATTTAAAAAATCTCATCTATATGTAAAATAATCAAAGTAGCAGCCCCCATAATTAAATCCAAGATCACTTGGATCCCGTGTAATGGAAAATCTAATTGAATTTGAAGATATGGTAAATTTATGGGAAATCAATCATTGGAGCACAATCATGATCTTCTTCCTATGAAATTGGATGGATGGTTATAAATTTAACACCCTATATGAAATATCATCTTGGTCAAATATCTTGAGGCAGTAGATGGATTGGAACATCATCTCACCTCCTTCACATCTTCTTACATTGGTCTATATTCTCTAAAAGGTTGTGCACCATGGGACATATCAATCTCTGACCATGTAGGCTGGTGTTGACGCAGGAAAAATTCCCTTTATCAACACTAGGGGTTAACCCCAATAAGAAGTCCCAATTACACCTTTCACCGTTTGGAATATGGAATGCATACGAATTCTGTCTCGACAACCATTTATTGTTTTAGGGTTTACAGGTTGCGGCCCAGTCCACCCATGATGGTTTCTAAGCTAAAGAATGAAATGCAACTAATCTAAGATGCATGCGTCTGTATGGAAAAGGTAATTGAAAAAAAAAAACATAGAACCAAACATACTCTTGTCAATGGCCTGGGAAATAGTTTACATAGAGAAGAAACACGAATGTAAATAAATAACTACAAACACAGAATAATCTAGAATTTAAACAATCATTTACAGTCATATGTCCATGAATTTAGACAAATATTCCTTGAAGAACCAAAATAATAATGCAACAAACATACATGATATTCTACCATACGAAGTACTTTCTTACTTAACCCGAGTGTCGAACAAATCACAACAGAATAGTCCACACACGTGCAACAAAAGCATAAGAGTTCTCCATAAAATAGCTTGGCCAAAGAGGCTTCTCCTCATTAAAAGTTTCAGTAATAGTACATGAAATATCAGAGAGCCAAATTCGTTGTACTTAGATACAATCCCTCGTATTTATTGATAATGAACTTGACTCTTGGCCTTCTGCCTCCCCCCATGACCTTTAATTTACAAAATTTTGTCCTTATCCTTTTTGTAATGATGAGAGAACAAGGACAATAGAAATGTTTATAATTTAATGCATTATATGCAATTACATTTTGAATTTGTCTTTTAGTGTTGGTGGTCCATCGTATATTTTGGCTATAGTGCACCTCACCCACTGTGATGACTGGCCTGGACATTGAGAAACTCTTCTCCCTCCAAGTTTGATATTCAACCATCATGGGATTCATAATTCTTCTTAAGTTGTTTGAGTCCGATTCCCTTTCATTGCTCCTCTACCATTGCGACGAATATTTTTGTTACTGCTACTCCATTATCCTTGACAATAGATTGTATTTGTGAGGGCACTTCTACTTATTGGTAGATTTCTTTGATGTGTAGTTGTTGTTCTTCATGGTTTTTTCCCCTCACTTGCTGCCCATCTGGATTGTCGAGTATAATCTTCAGTTAACATTGGTACCTAACACCATTCAACACACAATAAACGAGTCACCATAGAATAATATTAAAATAAAATTTCAAAATCAGGCATTTAAACCTATATAACTGAAACATTATCTAAGTGAGAGTTTATATATGCTTCCATGAGTCTAGTTCTTGGTTGAAGTGCTATGTTCTCCAAGGATTTTTCCAATGTGGCATATATTAATCCTAAAAATGTGAACAATTGGTGAGGAATATATGAAATCATATATCTCTAAAGTTGTAGATCTCAGAAATACCTTTAAAATGGTACAAGGAATGCATAAAATGAGTATCAGAGTCAAAATTTACGACCAAAATACAAAAGGCAATTTTGTAGGGTCCTACTCACGTGTTGGTAGGAAAAGCACAAACTCCTGTATCAGAAAGAAATGCACAAACTCATTTGTTGGCAAGATAAGCACAAAATCCCCTATGTTTCAACAAGAAAAACACAAACTCATGTGTCGGCAAGGAAAGCACAAACTCTTGTATCGGTAATATGAGAATGAACTCCCCTATGTGTCAAAAATAAAAGCACGAACTCATGTGTTGGAAAGAAAATCACAAACTCCCCTATGTGTCAACAAGAAAAGCAAAAATCATGTATTGACAAGAAAATCATGAACTCTTGTATCGACAAGATGAGCATGAACTCTCCTATGTGTCGGCAAGAAAAGCACAAACTCATGTGTCATTAAGAAAAGCACGAACTATTGTATCGGCAAGATGAGCGCAAAATCCTCTATGTGTCGGCAAGATAAGCATGAACTCCCCTATGTATCGACAAGATGAGCACAAACTCCCCTATGTGTCAACAATAAAAGGACAAACTCATGTGTCGGCAAGAAAAACATGAGCTCATGTGTCAGAAAGAAAAGAACGAATTCATGTGTCAGCAAGAAATGAACGAACTCTTGTATCGACAATATGAGCAAGAACTCCTCTATGTATCGACAAGATGAGCAAGAAATCTCCTATGTATTGACAAGAAAAACACGAACTCTTGTATCAACAATATAAGCACGAACTCTCCTATGTATCATCAAAATGAGCACAGACTCCCCTATGTGTTGGAAATATGAGCACGAACTCATGTGTCGGCAAGAAAAACATGAACTCTTGTATCAGAAAGATGAACATGAACTCTCCTATATGTCAACAAGAAAAGCACAAACTCCCCTATGTATCGACAATATGAGTACAAACTCCCCTATGTGTCAGAAATATGAACACGAACTCTCCAATGTAGGAAGACAAATTGAAAAATTTCTAAGTGTCTTTTTTAACAGCAAGAAACAACAAGATCTTGAGTTCAAAAGTCCATAAATTTCTCATACGATGTCCGATTGAGGTGTTGTTTTTTGCAACGTGGAGAGCACAAGGAGGGAGCACTTGCCATTGAGTATTAAATAACAGTGCCAATTCTTATGAAAACAACCAACTGAAATTTGGAGCACTTGCCACTGAGTATGCGACAAGAGTACCAATTCTTCTTTGAGATGAAATTCAAAGCTAACCTGTGCTATGTAGATGTTGCAATTAACCCACCTAACATTAAACAACACTTTCATGGTCAAGGTTAATCATAAAATCAAGAAGGCACAAAACATGCATGCTAGCATGGTATGCGTAACGAAAGCTATTGGAGACACACATAGACTCAATCATGACTACAACATGAAGTAGATTAGGCAAGGTAGGCAATCAATCATCAATTATCTAGCTAGGCATGGAGTGTTTAATCATTAGAAATGATAGGAACATGACTAACTGGTGCAAGAAGAAGGATTTGAGATGAAGGAGAATAGGATAGGCCTCAAGATGAAAGCGTGTCTTGCTGATACAATCTATGTCGAAGAGAGAAAGAAGATCATTGTTGATATGCTCAATGTCAATGAGGGGTCGACATTTTTCTGCTAACACATCGATGACAGAAGAAAGAAACTTGACAACAAACATTGTGCATCGAAGGTTAATAAAGGAACCTTGTCGATACATGACGTATCAAAGAAGATGGGATGAACCTTGTTGATACCATGTATTGGTGAGGATGGGGGAATCTATGATGATGCATATTGGTAGTTGGAAGCGAATGAACCATAGGTGTATCGACATTCGAGGACTAATGGGTGTCGGTACAATGGTGCCCATAAAATGATTGATGCTGATACACTAGAATGTGGCAAAAGAAATGTTTAATTGCTATTTCTTCCTATGTATCGGTGGCAGAGAGAGGATGGCCGCCAATGTGTCGGCGAATAAATAATTAACTCACCGATACTGGCTATATCATTGAGGAAAATATTAACCTGCTGATATATCCATAATTAATGGGTTAGAAGTTAGAAAAAATTTAAGTGAAAGTATGAGAAACTATATTGGTGAATAAAATCCCAAGTAGTTGATATGGGCTGTATCGACAGAGGAAGAATGATGCTTGTACATACACAGTGTATCAACGAAGGAAAGAGGAAACTCGCCAATATACAGTGTATCGACGGGCCATAGTCTTCTTTAAAATCACCGAAATGGTAAAGTATGGAGAGAGACAAGAGAGATTTGGTGTTTTCTATTTGCATGAGAGAGTCTAAGAGGATTTCTAGTAGAAAATTTTAGTAGGGGGCCCGATTTCTTCTCTTAGAGAAAAGATAAAAGAAGAAATCAAAGAGGGTGTTGTGCTAGAACATCAACTGGGGATCCTTGGACTATAGTGTAAAAAGTGGATACTTACATCAAATTCAATCTCTTTCTCTTCCTTGATGCTCAACAATTTGGAACTAGGTGTTAATGCTGAGTAAATTGTTGGGCTGAAGAAACAATCTACAAAGGTAACCTACAAACCAACTTTAAGACTAGAAACTAGCCTTTCTAATTAAGAGAGGGCTCTCTCTGAGACTTGATCTCTGATAGTCAGGTTGCTTTAAAATTATGGCTAGATTTAAAACTTTAAGATAATTTTTCAAGGTCTGCTGACAAAAAATAGTACTTCTAGGGCTATGGAGTCAACCCCTGAAAACAAAGAAAACAATGCTTGGTAGATAGAACTCCTCAGAGGAACAAAGGATAAATAAGGTGATGAACTTCAATGTTTAGTTTAATCATATAGGGTGAACGAATAAAATAAAAATACAACATAATCAAAGCACCAAAATGGATGAATTTTGATCTTAGCTGAGAAGCTTGACAAAATTTAGATCAGTTTAGTCTAGAGCACCATTTAGATGAATTCTGGACTTTAAAATTTACCAATTTAAAGAGAAGAAAAGTGTGAATGAATATGAGTACACAAGAAATACATACAAAGAAAGGTACAAGCTTCATATCACCACCATTGGAATCTTTTTCTTGAGGAACTCAGGACTTCTGCATTTGTATTTCTTTAGATTTAGGAAATTACACAGAGGATCAAAATGTCTATACTTTTTCTACGTCCCCCCCATTAGCTCTCATAGCTTCATGAAATATATAAAAAATTATCTTCCTATGCTGCCAAATTCGAATCCTAACAACCTTCCTAAGTTAAGAAACAATTACAAATCTCCTGGCAACAAAATATGAACTAACTACTGAAAAAGAGGAGTCAAAGTTGACTCATTAATTACAAGATAATAATAGATAAATCTAATCTTGAAACCATATCCTGATGATCTTTGACCTCTGACATTCATTTTAGATGAGATGACACGCTTTCCTACCCTTCCTTTCTGATCTGGAGGCATTATAAAAGCTTTGTCATAGTTGCGCAACAAGTCTGCTACGTAACAATAACCTACAACAAAACACAATAGATTGCGCAACAGACTGGGAAAACAAGAGTCAAATATGACATAATATCTCTTGAATAAAAATATTTTTTTCAAAACTGAGAGAGGATTTCGTAGATGAACCTTTTCTTGAGAAAATCGTCTCTCAGTTTTCTAAAATCCCTCTCCAGTATCTTGGGATTCGTGCCCAAAGATGATGATGAAAACATTAAATGCTTAAATCTGGAAAAATGTGCTGTAAATATTCATTCGAATCTCTCAAACTATGACACTTGCAAATATGAGAGAGGGTTTTATTATTTTATATGTCCTTGAAAACAAATTCTTTGGGATTTTCAAAATGTCTTTATAGTTGGTTAGAAAGTGATCTTGAAGTTGACCACTAAACTAGTCATTTGCGCAACACACCCTGTAGCCTGTGCACAACGAAATCCTCTGCGCAGAAAAATCCTCTGCACAACACAATCCTTTGTGCAAAAAAATACTTTTTGTAGTAGAATCCTTCACGCAACAAAATCCTCTACACAACAGAATCCTCTGCGCAACAGAATCCTCTACGCAACAAAATCCTCTGCGTAGCAAAATCCTTTGCGCAATAGAATATTTTGTGCAACAAATGAGAGCAGTAACCCTTTGCACCGTGCACAACAAATGAAAGCAACAGGAAACTCGACACAACAACAAGGATGGAAAAGGTTTATCTCAAATGAAGTAAAGCTGGTTATCCATGGTGACAAGATGTTTCAATGCAAGTTAAGGATTTGTGCAACGAACTTGTGCATTGAGTACACTTTTGAAGTTTGCGATGATAAAAATGATATGGAGTGTCATGATTGTTCCTTCTCTGACCTCATGAAAGGTGATGATGAACAATACTACCTTTTGACATGACATTCACCCTAACGTATGACTCAACCTTAGCACATAATTTCCCACTTTTTAATGTGATTCAAGACTTAGGAAAGTGGACCATTATAAATTGGACACGATGGACTTTACACTGTTGACTCTTTGCTTTGAAAATCATGGTGCTAACAACTAGCTCCAATGGGGATTCTATCCTCCCAGTGAGGTAGCAAAGAACTCGTAGACCCCGTGCCTATCCATTGGGCTGCTCCCAAGCTCAACTTTCCAACTGTAACTTATAACCTGCTCTCTTGTTGACCTGAAACCAATCCCACTGAAATCCAAACCTGATATGTTCCACCACAAAATTATTCTGCAACTAAACCAAAACCAAACTGAAACTACAAATTGAAAAAATGCTGAAAGAGATGCTCGCCATGCTGAGCTTATTAACACTTCTACCTACTCTAAGCTGTAAGAAAATTTGTTGAATCAAGTAATTTCAGATTTCCAATAAAGCCAATCAAGTATCTTCTCACATAAATTGATTGTTTGATTGTCCTTGAACATAATTGAACCCGTAACATGTGACAACAAGGGTAACTTATAATGCTTTTGTTTTTCACAGTGGAGACATGGATGTGAATTTAAATTGAAGAATCCTTCCATATATTCATCTATAGGGTCATAAAAATCATGGATGTTTCGTTGATTCCCAAAGCAGTCTACAATCTGGTTATCATGCATTGATTGTTCATGTGTATCATCTACTTGAACATACTGTTTCAGGTGATTTATGTGCCATAAATTTACCCCTTCACCTGCATATTTTATTTCATGTGATTTACTCAATAAGACGTCATAGGAAGTCTGGAAATCTGCATTAGATTGCTGTAATAAAACATCTATTGACAATGAGGATGCTGCTAGTTTTGTCACTAACCGACCATCATCTTCATTTCCAACCTTACAATTCATCATAGGCTGCAAATTCTGACTGTTGAAACACTCCATATAACATGTTACAGGGTCATGCAACACATGAGAAGGCTGCTACAATTTGTTATCAATTTGTTCCAATGAGGTTATATTATCTTGCACTAGCTCACACCCCTTTGTTTCAATGGTGATTTTGAAATTTTCTCTTAAAAGTTCAAATGAAGCGAGGCACAAAGGCAAGGAATTTTCATCAGCAAACTTACTGTCTTCTCCATGTTCACTGGAATAACTGTGGAACTGTTGACCTATAACACTATGAAAATTCTCCTTCAATAATTGAAATGAAGAAAATCACAGGGGTAGGGTATTTCCTTCACCTAATTCAATACTTTCCTCATGTTCTTCATCACTGTCACAACTGAAACATGTAGGCTGACTTTTTTCCTTAAACTGCTGAAACTAAACACTTCCTAATGGAGAACATGCAATTGGTTGCTCTGAAAAATCAATCTCATAATTACCATTTTATTCATCATATTTGGGCAAGTCAACTACATCTGCAATGTCATCCATAAGGAAAAAACTTGGTACATCAACTTGCTCTTCAATAGGCTGATCCTTACCTTCTGCAATAATGTCATCATTGAAAACTTCGAAAAAATGCATGGAACAATCATTTTTTTGCTCATGTTGAAAAAGATCAGGATGTAGATCAACTTCTTGTTTATGCACAATCTCATGTTCTTTTGCTACACCATCGTTCTCTGTATTTGAAAAACTATCTAAATTCTGATTTTGCAGCCTCTGAAATACTTGAAGATTGTCTTCCACTTCCTAGGAATCATCAAACATTTGTTGTAAGGTCTTATACCTTCTTTCAATCAGAAGGAAAGACAAATATAGATCAAAGGTTGTTGCATAATGGAGCATGGCAACACCTTTAGTGGGTTGAATTTACTTGGGAAAGTTGTAATAAAGACTGGAAAACCTCTTATTAAACGTAGAGACAGTTTCATTTCTCTACCTATTCATGGCATAAAACTCTGTAAGATGTATATCCACATATTTCTTCTTGCCCCAAAATTTCAAAAAGACATTCTTCAATTCCTCCCTTGAGCTGATGGTCCCGGGTTGTAAGTGTCTAAACCACTCTTTGATATCTCCTTGCAATCACTGGGAAAAGGCTCTCATTAAAACATCGTCGTGTTCGATTTCAAAGAGGTCTGCAAAATGCTCAAAATCTTGGACATGTTTTTCCACCGAAATCTTCTTAAGTTCACCATCGAACACATGTAGGTGTCTATAGTGCTTTGCTGGAAAGTCATGAAGTATAGAAGGTAGTTTCAAAGGCCTGCATCTGCTTGTGGTCTTGGTAAGTGTAGAATCTGATACATGATATGTTATATCAACTTTAGTATCTAGAGGATCGCTAGCTTGGCTATGGTTATAATTAAGATCTTGTTCAGGATCACCAATACAAAAAGGAGATGTATTTACAACTTCAAAATAATGATATACAACTTTTAAAGGAGAGTCAAGTATAGATCTATAGTCTTCATTCGAATATAACAAGTAAAGGAAAATTATTTTAACTTGCTCAAGAAAAGACAAGAGGTAACTGATGAAAAATAATAAGATCTCTTGGAAAAAACTGAAGCTTTGATACTTGGTTTTCCCATGATGTCCTTCCATGTCTCTGTTAATGGATCTCGTCCCCCAGTGGAGTCTTTGAATCTGATTGAAGCATAATTGGAGTCACTAAGTGAATGGTACAACCTTCTTTGTGCTTGACCTCTGTTCACCATCATAAATCAAACCTGATCCTTGTCATTTATCCCAAGGAAGATTTCACCTTCGGTCCCCGACAACGGCGCCAAAATGTTAATGCTGAGTAAATTGTTGGGTTGAATAAAGAATCTACAAAGGTAACTTGCAAACCAACTTTAAGACTGGAAACTAGCCTTTCCAATCTAGAGAGGGCTCTCTTTGAGACTTGATCTCTGATAAACATGTTTCTTTAAAGTGATGGCTATATTTAAAACTTTAAGATAATTTTTCAAGGTCTGCTGACAAAAGATAGTACTTCTAGGGCTATGGAGTCAGCCCCTGAAAACAAAGAAAACAATGCTTGGTAGATAGAACTCCTCAGAGGAACAAATGATAAATAAGGTGATGAACTTCAGTGTTTAGTTTAATCATATAGGGTGAAAGAAGAAAAGAAACATACAACAGAATCAGAGCACCACAACGGATGAATTTTGATCTTAGCTGAGAAGATTGACAAAATTTAGATCAATTCAGTCTAGAGCACCATTTAGATGAATTATGGAATTTAAAATTTACCAATTTAAAGAGAAGAAAAGTGCGAATGAATATGAGTACACAAGAAATACATACAAAGAAAGGTACAAGCTTCATATCACCACCATTAGAATATTTTTCTTTAGGAACTCAGGACTTCTGCATTTGTATTTCTTTAGATTCAGGAAATTACACAGAGGATCAAAATGTCTATACTTTTTCCCATGCGCCCCCCTTAGCTCTCATAGCTTCATGAAATATATACAAAAATATCTTCCTATGCTGCCAAATTTGAATCCTAACAACCTTCCTAAGTTAAGAAACAATTACAAATCTCTTGGCAACAAAATCTGAACTAAATACTGAAAAAGAGGAGTCAAAGTTGAATCATTAATTACAAGATAATAATAGATAAATCTAATTTTGAAACCATATCCTGATGATATTTGACCTCTAACATTCGTTGTAGATGAGATGACACGATTTCCTACCCTTCCTTACCGATCTGGAGGCATTCTAGAATCTTTGTCATAGTTTCACAACAAGTCTGCTACGTAGCAGTAACCTATAGCAAAAACACAACATATTGCGCAACATACTAGGAAAATAGGGGTCAAATATGACATAATATCTCCCGAATAAAAGTAGATTTTTCAAAACCGAGAGAGGTTTTTGTAGATGAACTTGTTCTTGAGAAAAAACTCTCTCATTTTTCTAAAATTACTCTCCAGTATCTTGGGATTCATGCCCAAATATGATGAGCAAAACATTAAATGCTTAAATCTAGAAAAATGGGTTGTAAATATTCATTTGAATATCCCAAAATATGACACTTGTTGAAAATATGAGAGGTTTTTATTATTTGGTATTCCCTTGACAAAAACCTCTTTGGGATTTTCAAAATTCCTCTCCATTTGGTCAAAAAGTGATCTTGAAGTTGACCACTAAACCAGTAATTTGCGCAGGGCGTCCTATAGCCTGTGCGCAATAAAATCCTCTGCGCAACACAATCCTCTGCGCAGAAAAATACTCTGCATAGAAAAATCCTCTACGCAGTAGAATCCTCTGCGCAGAAGAATCCTCTTCGTAGAAAAATCCTCTGCGCAACATAATCCTCTATGCAGCAAAATCCTCTACGCAACAAAATCCTTTGCGCAGTAGAATCCTCTACGCATCAAATGAGAGAAGTAACCCTCTGTGTAGTGCACAACAAATGAAAGCAGTAGGAAACTTGGCGCAACAACACGGATGGAAAGGTTTTAGATCAAATGAAGTAAAGCTGGTTATCCATGGTGACAAGATGTTTCAAGGAAAGTTAAGGATTTGCGCAACGAACTTGCGCAGTGGGTAAATTTTTGAAGTTTTCAACGGTACAAATGACATGGAGTGTCATGATTGTTCCTTCTCTGATCTCATGAAAGGCGATGATGAACCATAATACCTTTTGACATGACATTCACCCTAACCTTGACTCGACCTTAACACATAATTTCCTACTTTTTAATGTGATTCAAGACTTAGGAAAGTGGACCATTACAAATTGGACATGATGTACTTTACACTCTTGACTCTTTTCTTTGAAATCATGGTGCCAACACTAGGTTTGACACATTGATGGTAACCCTAAAATCAATATTTTTTGTTGGAAAATGGTACATGAGAAACTCTTGGAATTTGAAAATCTTTAGAAAATGAGGATTTAAGATCCTTTTCAATGTGTTCTTTTTCTCTCCGATGAGGAAACTATTCAACATCTTTTCTTTGACCACGCTTTACCAAATTAGGTCTGAGAATCCACTTTTGTTGGAATTAAACATAGAATGAGAAAACCAAATTCTTGAAAAGATATGTTTTCTCTCTAGAGCAAAAGTTATAGGGGGGTTTAAAAAACAAACCGCTCTCAAAATATTAAGGACAACATTGTCTAAATTATTTTGTTGAAAAATTTGGTTGGCTTGCAATGGAGCTATATTCAATCAAGAGCTAGATAATCCCAACACAATAACTATAAAGGTAAACTGATTAGTAGCATGATATATTAATACTAGGAGCAAACAAACCTTAGAGAGTCAATGTATGGATGGGGATGAAAAATACTAGATCCAACAATTTCACCCTTCAACTCAAAATTCAAGTCCAATTTAATCTTATCATGGAAACTTCAACCGAGTGCTCAATAATTAAAACTATGGAAATCCTCATGGGAATCCTGTATATTATTTTTTGATGGAGCATCTAAAGGAAACCTATGGGTGGTAAGTGTAAGAGGGGTCATCGTTGATCTTAGAAGAAAAATTGAAAAAACTTATCCCCGGGGTTTAGGGGATTCCACCAATAACCAAGCCGAGGCATATACCCTCCTTCAAGGTTTGCGTATTTCTATTGATTCCAGAATCAAATATTTGATCATCATAGGGGATTCAAGTACAATCATCAAATTGATGGATTCAAAATCTATCCCAACCAATACCAAATTAACATCTATCCCCGCTCGCTCTCAAAAGGAGGTGTGTTTCTTTCAAAAGATTTTGTTCTATCAGATATCGAGGGAGCATAATTCCCAAGTAGAATCGCTCGCCAATGAGGCCACCATTTTGAAAATGGGGATGCTAAGAATCAATGAAAGTTCAAGTTATCAAGGCATTCCTTAATAGTATGATCATGCACTCAAGGGAACATACCACCATATTAAATCGACATGTCACACCTACCTTGTTCTTAGTTCCATAAAGAAGTGATTAAATTTGATGAGGCAATGCATCCCCCTTCACATGCTCGAAATTATGGAAGGGTGGACTCTGGAACAATTGGATAGGAGTTATCTCTGCAGAGGTGAGATAATGGAACTTTGAAAAGGAATGTGAAGCAAGGTAGTTGGGAGCCTACTTCATCCTTTTGTTAGTCATCTGGAAAGAAACACAATTATAATTTGCACGACCTTTTGGAATTATGGTTTGGTGGATTTAGTTTCTTATAATTGTCTATGCATGTTGCCATGTTATCTTTGGTCCCTGGATTCCTTCTTTGCATTCAAGTTTTTGGAATTTGTTCTCTCTTAGTTGGAATTTGGTTCTTGTAACCTTGGTTTTGTGGGTATTGGTCATAGTGAGCATCTATACTATGGTGGTGTGGGTTCCTCCTCTCATGGGTTCAACCTTCTAGCTCTTTCATGTTGAGGCTTAGTGGATTTATTAGCCCTCATGAACTATGGATCTTGTGGAGTCCTGGTGGTGTTTTGTGGATTTGTGGGGTTGTTTCTCTATTTTAGGTGTTCTTTGGGTGGAATTTAGCTTTGGATTGGCACCCTTGTCCATGTGTTGCCTCTATGGATTACAAGGAATTGCAAGAAATTACAAGGAATTCGAAGAGTTATTCAAAATCACCAAGAAACTATCGAGTGCAATAATACTTCTCTCTTCTCGGTAATCACAAAGGTTCACGAAAACGAGCACCAATGCATCTCCCAAATTGCCTCAATCATGAGTACACTTGTTTAGCTAAAAAAACAAATTTCCACTTTGGAAGCTAAATGTAATATAAAGTAACTTAGCCAGGGGCCTCCAACCAAAGGATGTCAACCAATTCAACTCAAGTGGATCTCAAGGAAGAAGACATATCCCACCAACTACTAGAGGACATGGAACTTGGAAATTAGGACTCCATTCCCTCTAATGTGGGTTTGGAAGAAGCTAACAACCACCATGTTTTTTGCTAAGTTTTAATGTTTTTCAAAGATGTTATAATATTAGGTGTTTATTTCAAAATATATAGCTGTAAGAAGTTATGGGATGTTTTGCCTGAAGACATATGTAAGCTATGCTTTTTTTCATATAAGGACTTGTCTATTTTGTTTACAAACTATGGACAATAGTAATATGTAATTTCACTATTTAGCCTAGCTACAACTTTTATATAATACAAATTTGCCAGTTTTAATTAAAAAAAACAACATGCTTTGTAAAGGATTTGAGAATAAATTGTAAATTATATATTTAAGGTTTTAATAATAATATTTCAACTTAGTTATGAGTTCTTTATCAACTATGAAAGAGGTATAATAACATGCTTTATAAAGGGTTATGGAACAAGTCCTAAGCATAGTGTGGAAGCACCTTAATTCGATGTATAACTGAGCATTAGAGTGAGTTGAAAAGTAGATTAATGCAATTTTGTTTTTTTTCTTGTTCAACAAAGTTTCATCATAATTCATTCATTTTTTTTGAAATTATGATGATTTGAGTTTTTTTTAAATGGATTAAAATCCTTAAATACAAAATTTCATAGTCAAAATTCTTATTAATCAAATGAAATTATAACTTTTAACAAAATTCCTACCAAATTTAAGAAAAAAATAATAAATTTATCTACTTATTATTTACTTATTTACTCCATTAAACATTACTATTTACTTATTTACTCCATTAGACATTACAAATATTAATTGTATTTATTTTTTTAAATGTATTGAACAATAAAGCCATCCCATTAAATATGATGTGATCATTTAAAAGATTGTTACATGTGTGATAGAAATATTTAGTCATCTTAATAAGAACTATAAAATAGATGCATAAACTAAGCTAAGAACATGGATAAAATCAAGGTGAAAGGATCTTAGCCAACGCTACAAATAAGCTTAAATAGTCCAAATTGGAAATTTGGACTATACANTGTAAGAAGTTATGGGATGTTTTGCCTGAAGACATATGTAAGCTATGCTTTTTTTCATATAAGGACTTGTCTATTTTGTTTACAAACTATGGACAATAGTAATATGTAATTTCACTATTTAGCCTAGCTACAACTTTTATATAATACAAATTTGCCAGTTTTAATTAAAAAAAACAACATGCTTTGTAAAGGATTTGAGAATAAATTGTAAATTATATATTTAAGGTTTTAATAATAATATTTCAACTTAGTTATGAGTTCTTTATCAACTATGAAAGAGGTATAATAACATGCTTTATAAAGGGTTATGGAACAAGTCCTAAGCATAGTGTGGAAGCACCTTAATTCGATGTATAACTGAGCATTAGAGTGAGTTGAAAAGTAGATTAATGCAATTTTGTTTTTTTTCTTGTTCAACAAAGTTTCATCATAATTCATTCATTTTTTTTGAAATTATGATGATTTGAGTTTTTTTTAAATGGATTAAAATCCTTAAATACAAAATTTCATAGTCAAAATTCTTATTAATCAAATGAAATTATAACTTTTAACAAAATTCCTACCAAATTTAAGAAAAAAATAATAAATTTATCTACTTATTATTTACTTATTTACTCCATTAAACATTACTATTTACTTATTTACTCCATTAGACATTACAAATATTAATTGTATTTATTTTTTTAAATGTATTGAACAATAAAGCCATCCCATTAAATATGATGTGATCATTTAAAAGATTGTTACATGTGTGATAGAAATATTTAGTCATCTTAATAAGAACTATAAAATAGATGCATAAACTAAGCTAAGAACATGGATAAAATCAAGGTGAAAGGATCTTAGCCAACGCTACAAATAAGCTTAAATAGTCCAAATTGGAAATTTGGACTATACACATTATTGATAATTAAAAAGTAGATTGGTTCAAGGGGAAAAATGATTGTATCATAGTCGTGTAGTTGTCCAATGGTCATCATGTAATCGATTTAGAAAGTTATCGAGGCAGTTGACCAATCCTCACTAAAGAGAAGATAACACAGAGGTTGTAGTTTGCCCAAATTAAATCCAATTGTGTGTTTAGTCATCGAATGGGCCAGTGGAAAAATCAACAATTGACTTTATTTGATAACCTAATGTATAATCAAGGTAGGGATTGCCTATATTTGGGCCCACGTCCACTTGGGTTAATTGAGAATTCGTATACATCACGCTCCAAGCAACAACATACTTTCTCTTCACGTCCATATGCTCATCAACCTCTGTAATAACATTTGGGATTTAGGGCATCGATTTCCCCACTTCTTTTTTATGAACATAATTAATTAACTTTCTCTTCTCAAAAGTGGCAACGAACCTCCCCAAATGGATATGTGCAGTGGTTACATAGGTTCTCAATGCATTCTAAACCAAAGGTGGAAGTTTGTGGGTCCCAAATGTGTTTCATGTTGTTCATTCTCCATACAGGGCTTGTTTATGCTTTGCTAGTTAGACTAGTAACTTTTCAAAGGCAATATGATTTAGATTAAAGATGTTTTATTTCTCCTACAACTTAGGTCACATTAATGATGTTTTATTTTTCCTACAAATTAAGCGTTCAACTAATTAGTCACCTAGGTAGGCTTTCGACTAAGCAATTTCAACTTCCAATGCCAAAGTGTGGGTTATTGATTTATGTCCATTTAGTAAAAAAAAAGTGCAAGCTTCTTCTAATAGTAACAATTGGGTGACTTGATTTTGTGGATGAAGTCTCAAAATATTTTAATCTTACATAAATTAGCTGCTTCTCAAGCTCAATAAGATTTACAATTCAATGCACACTCTTAGCAAGACCTTTACTAGTACAGTCCATATGACAAAGTAATCTGGACTCATTTTTTTGGTGTGCCACTCAAATTTAGGAGGAGATGCCCCATTAATAGCTAATAATGCATGAGAAGATGCATCAAAATTGGAAAGAATATTGCTTTTCTCTTAGGTTTTTAACTTAACAATAGGATAACACTTCTCTTGAGAGGATAGATGCTAACAACACGAGAGGAGTTACATAAAGTGAGTGTTGCACTTCATTTTTCAAGTCAAGTGTTTCTCCCTTTTCTTGTGATCCAGTCATAAGATTTCCGATGATGAGATTTAAGGTGTCCCCTATCTTGTTAACATGTAGTATCCAATATCTATTGATGCTAGTGGTAGCATCATACATGTATTTCCACACAGGTCTATGTGTCTAGACGTGTGGAAATCGTCCAAAGTCTTATACTCTTGGATTTACTTTAATTAAATGAATTATTAAAGTAAAGTGCTTTTATTAATTAATTATGTAATTATGTAATTGAGTTATTTAAGGAAAGTGCTAAAAGTAATTAGCATGTAATCTTAGCATGTAAATCTCCAGTGAGGTGAGAAGTAATCTCAATTGTCAATCACTTTGGAGATTAGGTTTAGATTATAAATCATGATTATAAAAGCAAGGCTAGGGTAAAGGAGAAGACACTTTTCACACAGATAGCAAAGGAGGACCTTTGCTAGTGTGGAGTCACCAAGGTCACACTTAAGAGTAGATAAGGAATTTTTCTTAAGTGTTTGGATCATGAAGGAGTGTGATTCAAGAGGACCAAGGAATTGACTTGACTTTCACTTGAGATTCTTGAGAGTAGAGAAGGACATTTTCTTTCGAGAGGATTGAATCATGAAGGATTATGATTCAAGGTCTTAGATAGGTGGAGAATGACTTCTATCTAGAGATTAGGTTAAGGATAAGAGAGAACAGAGACAAAGTAGGTGGGTTTTAGCCAGAGGAAGCCACATGAAACTGTAGCACCGTATGAAATTTTTTCATATAGTCTTTCCTTAAATGTACGTGGATTTCAATGGAGACACTCACGTATGTACATGGGTTTTCTGAAGGAAAGGCATGTACACCTCGAAAAACATGCAGTTCTGGGCCGTACAATAGACTAGACTTTTCTAGGTTTGTCCGTAGTTGTATTTCTCTTAGTGGGCCATTATCCCTATTATGGGAGCCTTGATTTTAGCATAATAAAATCATTCTCAACATTGGTTTTCCCTCTGAGGTTTTTCCAGGGGTATCCACCTAAAAATATTGGTGTTTGTGTGTGCATGATTTGGTTTCCAATTTTACTTTTGCTAGATTTATTGAATTGGATATTTCAACAATGTATTTTTTTTTGTGAGATACTAATTTGATTGCAGTAAAGAAATCATTAGATAACAAAGTAACTAGGTGTTGGAGTAAGAGAAATTTCAACATGGTATTAGAGCATGTTGAAATTTTCAACAATATCAATACTTTCATGGAACTTTTTACAAAGACCTGCTACACGACTTGAATCTATAACAAATATTAAAACACATTTTAAACACCATCCATTATTTATCATGTGGTACCTTGTAAATATTTTACCTCTTAGACTAGATTCTTATTGAGAGTATGTAGATTGAGGATGTATTTGTCCCTTTTAGACATCCAATATTAAAACTCATCAATGGTATCTTGCAATGAAGCAAGAGCATCCATGGAAAAAATAAAAGAATATTTTACAATAATGTGGGTAAATTGGTGCAAAATGTTTGAGAAAGGCACACAAACTCTGAGAGCCTCTATGAGAACAAAGTCTTCAAGTTCAGAAGTTAACCCTCCAAAAATTATTTTCCAAGATCAGTATCCATTTTTCAAATAAAAAATATGAAAGCAAGATGAATATTATTTGAGTACATCACTAGAAAGTATGAAAAATATTAAGCACTTGAAAACAAATAAACATTGAAAAAGGTTCCTGATTTATGTGAAAGATATGTCACTTACAAGTTTTAAAAATGAGGACGAAGCTTATAGTTTTTGAAAACTAAAATATTATAATACTAAAAGATAAAATTTATAGAAATAGATTGTATCGGTTTGTAGAGATCGAAAAATTGATCAAGATTAAAAAATTATCTAAAAGGGGACTTTGCATGGATAAGAAATCGCTAGTTTAAGTTAGGATCCTGAAATTGGATGTGCAAAGATGAGGGGTTCTCTAAATGTTGATGTGGCACCTATTGGGTGCCAATGGGGGTATTTATTGACTCGATTGGGCATTAATTATGTGCTAACTATGTAGGAAACTATGATGCTTACAAGGCCTACACATTGTGTCTATTGATATGATCATGATGTTAATGTGTCATGAACATTCCATGGAACTAAGGACTTCCCCCTCCCCTCAACCTTTAATTTTTATCTCACCTATAATTATTTCCTATTTGATGCAAAGTAATATTGCATGGTGTTTGTCTAGGTTATTACATCTAAATTGTTTATGTTGTTTTGCCTAAATTCTCTAAATATTTGTGAGTGGGTTGGATTTTTTCCCTCCATGATAAGTCTTGGATTGAGTGATTACATTGTGACTTTGAATTTGGTGATTGGTTCACCATTTTTGTTTGATGTTGTGCATTATCATCCTCTTGTTTTGAATCTGGATTAAGCAACTATTTTGAAGTGCAAAGTGTACATAATGCATCAGAGGTATCAATGTTTATATTTTGGTTGTGAGAATCAATCATAGCATTAGTGAGCTTAAGTCTTCTATGTGATTTCTCGACATGAACGAGTATTTCAAAATACTTTTTAGCTCGACCAATAATCAAGGGCATCACACATATTCTAGGAGTCAACACGATGGTTAATGGAACAATGAATTGTCACTCATGTGGATTGCCACGACATTGGTTAGGCCACCAACCACAATGCACTCATTTATCCCTTTAGTAAGAAGTACCAATGAGAATCAAATGTTAAAGATTAGATATGATAGCATTTGTTCGCTTATTCGATCTCACCTCTTTCATGAAATTCTCCTCTATTGTTTGAATGATCAATGATCACTTTAATTATTTCTTTTGGTCATTAGTTATTTGAAATTGAGTGATGATGGAATGTAGAAGAGTATTGCAAGTGCTCAAATTGCTTTGTTTAGTTGATTGATTTATGTGCATGGAGGTCTATTATATATACTCACTCTCAAGGCACATAGAAGTGAACAATGATTGCGTATCTCACCTTAAAGGCACCTTTAATAAAACTTATGCAATCATTATTTGCCTTTGTTTTGATCAATGTCTTCTTTGCACTTGAATGCTTATAACCAAGTGGCTATTTGATATCTTCTTTGAGATTGGTTGGATGATTAGCCTAGGTTTGATGATCTATTAAGTTTTCTCATTCCTTTATTTCTTGATTGGATTCAACGATTTCAAATATCATGTACTCGAGAGGTTATTATACTTTGATAACTTGATTGCAGTTTTTCCTTTTCATTTGTAGAGGATCCTTGAACCGTTCATATTGGCGACAAGGAAATGGTGTGCATGAAGTAGTAAGAATACCAAGCTAAATATCCTAATGGATATAAATCAAAACATACCTAACATAGACATTGTAATCAATTTTCCTCAACTATGTTATTAGTCCTACTACTAAGTCCTTTGTTATTGATGGTTGGTGTTGAGATTTGGGTTTTACCCTGGATCATGAATTAATAGAGACATCGATAAACTACATATACATAATCTAATTTATATAATGCAATGCCTCACTTCATTCATTGAAAATAATTAGTAAATGCGTCCCATATTTATAGGAATTTTGGGATTGGTCTACATTAAATGCGAGTAGATACAAGTGAAGGTGGAGATGCCACATAAGGTGTGCTATGACCTAAATGCATTATAACATGCAACTGATGTGATGAATTAACTAGAAACATAAGTCAAAAGATGCACATTATATGCACATGGTTATTTAAAATATGCACATGCATAATAACTATAGTAAAAATCCATTTTTACCTAGGTAAACTTAACACAAAAGTGTAGATACACCAACACCACCCCTTAAGTGAAACTTAAGGAGAACATGAGAATGATTCTAGGAAACAAGTCCCAACACAATGACTTGATCAAGTGCTCATGTACACTTGAGAAAAGTGCATGAAATGAGTGTCCATATTGACACCAATCCATCTTGTCAAAGTGCATGTGTAGTTGGACATTGCAACCATTGAGTCAATAAGAATAGGTGTTATGTATGAGGCTCACTTTGAAGAAACATGAATCTGGAAAATTGAATTATAAAGAATCATTCGAGGAGGCATCACACACCACCCCCCAACAATGTTGATTTGGGTGGACATAGATGATGGCAAGGGTGTCACATAGATGGAGAAATAAGGAGCCAATCACTAAAGGTGACAATGAAGCCAATGACCCAAGCAATAAATGATCCAAAGTAGTGAGATCCATGTGACTACAAGGTAAGGTTGTGCGCTATCATGGAGGAAAATGCTCAACGACACTTTGAAAACATCTACACAAGTGGCTCAAAATCCACTACTTGAGATGCACCAAAACCAAATTCCATTATGAAGATCAATCCTTAATATGAGTTTTGATGTCAAGCAAGGCCAGATAAGGTACCCATGTATAGTGAGGAATCAAACTCATAATTATTGTGTTGTAGAAAATGAAAGAACATGAAAATAAATGAGACGTGAGCCCATCATTTGCACAACAATGTGCTTATTAAGCCACAAAATAAAACCCCTAAAAGGATGAGAACCAATCAGAGACTCTCTTGCAATGATGAGTGGGTTATGAAAATGTACAAAATGTATCCATAATGTTGGTGATGGAAATGGAAATAGGGATAGATGAAATTGCCCAACAATTGCACCAAAAGGAAAAGAAACTCAACAAAAACATTGCACAAATGGTATCAATCCACTACTTGGACAACATGTCTAATGTTTCACAAAGAGTTATGCTCAAAAGATGCCATAGAAAGATAGAATACAATTCCTCAAAAATGGGTCTTGACAACGAAGCCATGATAAGGTACCCAATACAAATATGAGGAAATACGTGCATTTCCAAAAAAAATGAACCACTCAATGGAAATTATAGTTGAACACTCTACACAATTCCTTTGACATAAATGAAATTGGAGCTCATGTGCCAAAAATATGGCAACAAAATGCTCAACAAAAACTTCATTAAAAATTTTGAAGCGAACCTCTTGGTCACTTCACTTGAGCATCAATTATAACAAGAATGAATCCATACATTCTTGAAGGGATAAATAATTATTATTCATTATTCATTGACATGCTCTTGAGATACAATAGACATGAATATAAATACATGTAAGAGGTGATAAGTCGTGTCCTTGGAAAAGGCCACGACTTATCGTTATTACATAATAAGGACTACATTACACAATAATTGTCCCATGACCATTATTACATGATATTTTCCTTATGACTATTATGACACGATATTTATTTATTGCATTAAATAAATGTAATATACCTCAGGTATATTACAAGTCTCCCCACCTTAAAAACGCTTTGTCTCCAAAGCATATGCAATCAAAAAATTCTCCTCATAGAATGAACAATATTTTGTAACTGTCATCGATTAGATAAGGCTGAGGACATGAGGTGGTATGACTTTCTAAGACTTCAACAATAATGGTGCATCAAAAAAGGATGAATCCATCCAAACTCAATTATTTTCTCTCTTAATCCTTGATGGTTGATTGTTGCATAATTTTCTTTGCTTTGTTTCCATGTTTTATTGTTTTAACTTCTCCAATTTGTAATAGTTGTTGGTCTCTCACAATGTTTTGCTGAATAACAATTTTGTGATGCCATGTTCCATGAATATTAATGAGTATTCCATCTTATTCCTTGCTAATGCTGATATCAATCTACTTGTCTTCATGGAAAACTTCCTTGGACATGAGGGTATCAATATGGTCTCGTAAGTGATGGTTTCCCTTCATTTTGCACACCCATTACATCTGTCTTCTTTCCAGAGACAATGACATCCTCTATCCTGTTTTATTGGTCTTTGATTACTCTAGCCTGGAGATAATACCATTATATTTGACATGTACATTCTCCAAATGGAGTTCAACTTCTTTAAGCATATTCCAGTGACTTTCTTGAATTATATTATTTCTCCTTTGAAGTTGCAATGTGATCCCATCTATCAAATTCTTACGTCCTTCCTCAATTCTATATTGAATTTCTAATTTTACCTCATCAATGTTTAGAGATTCTTCAACCTTCTTGCAAATTTCCTCTTAAAGTTATTTGATGGTATCCTATTCAATTTTTGTGGCAATATCTTCATCCCTATTCTTTGAGTCAAAATTGTGTAAATGCATTTTCACCTTCTTAACATCATTAAGAAGTTATTGATAATGCTGGTATAACCTTTTGATTTCTTCATCTTTATTTTTTAATTCTTCCCACGACTCATCATTTTCCAACTTCCTTTTGTTGTTGTTTTCTTGCTTTAAGTTATTAATCTCATTAATGAGTGATTCATTAAGGGATTGTGTCCTACACCATTCATCATCCTTATTCCTAAGCTCTTCTTTTAATTCATCATTATATTTCTATAACTTGGAAATTTTTTCTTTAGCTTCATTGAATTCATCTTCAATTTTATGCATCGCTTCAATTTTTAAGTTCTTGATCCCTTCTGTTGAGGTCACTTTATCTACAATTTCAAATTTTGGAAGCTCTTCCGCTAATACAAATTCATTAATAACAATATTAGGTGTTTCCATGTTGATTTAATCAATGTTAGTAACCTTATCCATTGTTTGGGCTTTTTATGAAGCAACGTGCATATCCACTAATTTTTCTATCATTTTTCCTGACACTTTGATGATTAGAGAACCCTTGTTTTTAATATATATTATAAATTGGCACATATAAAAATATCAATCCATCCAAACACAATTATTTTCTCACTTAATCCTTGATGGTCGATTTTTGCATAATTTTTTTTCCTTTGATTCCATGTATTGTTGTTGTAACTTCTCCATTTTGTAATAGTTGTTGGTCTCCCATAGTTGTTGGTAT
>SNQJ01S0029286.1:0-12644 GCA_010110895.2 Picea sitchensis | reverse complement strand
GCGACACTTACGACAATTGAGAGGGATAATGCGACACTCATCCAGCTGAGCAATTTTGACGTGTAACAGCCACCCAAGAGAGATATTGACTTCTTTATTAATTTGATGCCTGGAGTAGCCCCGGTGTCGAAGACTCCTTATAGGATGAGTACACCAGAGCTAAAGGAATTGAAAATGTAGCCTGAATATATTTTGAAGAAAGGGTATGTATTCCCAAGTGTGTCACCTTGGGGTGCCCTAGTGGTATTTGTGAAGAAGGATGGAACTTTGAGGTTTTTCATTGATTTCAAGCAGCTAAACAAGGTGACTGTGAAGAACAAGTATCATTTGCCAAGGATAGATGATCTTTTTTATCAGTTGAAAGATGAAAAGATATTCTCTAAGATTGACCTCAAGTCAGCCTACCATCAGGTGAGGATTAAAGAAGAGGATATCAGCAAGACAAAATTAAGAACAAGGTATGGCCATTATGAGCTTACAGTGGTGCTATTTGGGTTGTCAAATGCACTAGTTGTATTCATGTGTTTGATGAATGGGATTTTCATAAATTACTTGGATAAGTTTGTAGTTGTCTTCTTGGATGACATACTTATCTACTCTAAGTATGAAAAAGAGTGTGAACATCACTTGAGAATGGTGCTACAAGTGCTGAGGGAGCATCAACTGTATGCAAAGTTGAGTGCTCATTTTATCAAAGGCAAATTCATTATTTAAGCCATATTATTTCAGAGGAAGGGATAGCAATGGACCTAGAAAAGATAAAATCCATTGAAGGATGACCAACACCAAAGAATGTCTCAGAGGTGATGTCATGCATGGGACTTTCAGGTTACTAAAGAATATTTGTTGAAGGCTTCTCGAGAATTACACATCCAATCACTTCTTTGCAAGAGAAGGGTGTGAAGTTCGAGTGGACTCCTGAATGTAAAGAAAGATTTCAACACTTGAATAATTTGTTGACAAGTTCACCAATATTGAAGGTTGTTGATCCAAATGAATATTCCATTGTGTGCATTGATGCATGCAAGGAAGGGCTTGGAGGAGTCCTTATCCAAAATGGGCATGTGATATGTTATGAGTCAAGGAAGTTGAAGGAACATGAAAAGCACTATGTCACTCATGATTTAGAATTGGAAGCCATATTTCATGCCTTAAATATGTGGAGGAGTTATCTCATGGGAAAACGATTTGAGTTGAGGACATACCATAGTGGTCTGAAATATTTGTTTGGATAGCCAAATTTGAATACTAGACAAATCATATGACTGGAATTTCATAGTGAGTATGACTTTGATATAAATCATATCAAAGGCAAGGAGAACAAGGTGGTTGATGCACTCAGTAGGAGGGTGCATGAGATGCATGCAACATCCATTAGTGTGTGCAAATCTGATTTAAAGGACATAATTTTGGAAGCTGCAAAATTAGATTAGCACTATGTGCAAACAACAGAAAAATTATAGCAAGGTAATTTGCAGCAGAAAATCAAATATTATGAGCTAAGGGAGGATAGAATCCTCATGTACAGTCGCATAGTTTATGTGCCTAATTCCCAGGATTTGGAAAATATGGTGTTGAGAGAGATGCACAATGTACCTTATGCTAGGCACCCAGGGTACCAGAAAACAATTGCAAATGTCAAGAGCCAATATTTTTGGCCAGGTATGAAGAAAGAGGAGCCTGAGTATATTGCTAGATGTTTAGAATGTCAAAAGGTCAATGTTGAGCATAGACATCCAGTTGGTTTGATACATCCATTTCTCATTCCATAATGGAAATGAGAAGTGGTGACAATTGATTTCATCACCAAGCTTCCCAGAACAATGAAGTAGCATGATTCCATCATGGTGGTGGTGGATAAGCTTACTAAAGCTACTCATTTTATTCCAATAAAGATAACTCATAAGGTTGCTAACATTGCATAGATTTATATGAGAGAAATTGTTAGGCTACATGGCATGCCTAAGGCAATTGTTTCTAAAAGAGATGCCAAGTTCACATCCAACTTTTGGAAGGGAGTATTCAAAGGATTTGGTACAAATATGAGTTTTAGCACAGCTTGTCACCCAAAATCATATGGGAAAACAGAAAGAGTCAACTAGGTGATCGACCATGTGCTAAGAATGTATGTGATTGCTAAACCATCAAAATGGGAAGATTATTTACATTTAGTTGAGTTTTCTTATAATAATGGGTATCATGCATCTTTAAAGATGATTCCATTTGAAGCATTATATGGACGAAAGTGAAACACGCCAGTGAGTTGGGACAACCCAATAGATAGAATAATGGTTGGGATAGAATTGCTCAGATAAATGCAAGAGAAGATGGTGAAAATAAAGTAGAATTTAATGGCTAATCAAGATAGGAAGAAAAGTTATGCAGACAAAGGTAGAATGCACAAAGAGTTTAAAGTGCGAGAGCATGTCTTCTTAAAAGTGAAGGCTAAGAAGAATTCACTAAAATTGGGGAGTTGTCCAAAGTTGGCAGCAAGATATAGTGGACCATTTGAGACACTGGAAAGGATTGGTCATGTTGCATGCATGCTTGCACTACCTACATCCATGTGCATACATAATGTGTTTCATGTGTCTTTTCTTAAAAAGTATGTACCTGATGCTAATCATCTAATTGATTGGAATGTGATCGAGGTGGAGCAAGAAGGAGACTTTTGAGTTCATCCGGTGTGCATATTGGACCAGAAATTCAAGTTGCTCCAAAATCAAGCAATAGGAATGGTAAAGGTCCAGTGGACTTGTTACAGTCCTAAGGATGTAACACATGAGGATTACATGCAAGAAGAGTACTCGCATCTTTTTGAGAAATTTTTATTGTACATGTGTATATAATGCATCAAGGACAATGCAAAAATAAGGGGGAGGGGAATGTAATACCCCTAGGACGAACCCCAATTTGTAAATGTAGATATGTTTTATAGGTTGGTGAGAAGAGATTTTTTGGGCCAGAATGCCTTTATATATATATATATATATATATATATATATACATTTTGAGGCTAGAGTGCATGTGTGATTTAGGCCAGAAAGCTTAAGAAAATGCAATATTTAATCACACTTGTTTTTATTAATAAAATATATCATTGTTACAGACCAATTCAAATGAAAGAGTATGGGGGGCTAGGACTCCACAAGAAGGAAAGGGGGACTAAGAGAAAGGGGCTAAGCCATGGGGGCTTAAGCCAAGAAATAAAATAATATTATTCCTAAGTCATAATATTTATATTATAATTCTATCATAAGTTCTTGAGTGAGAGGAACGAATTACCAATTGGTGTCAAAGGTGTTTCCTAGAGTAACAAGTGTCAAGATAGGAACATCCAATATAATGTGGGGAACTTGGTGTAATTTTCATCATTCATCATTCTTCCAATATTTCACTCATCCTGACATCCATCATCCATACCTTGGTTGGAGAGTGTAAGAATAATTTGGATTTGACTATTACCCAGCAAATCCTTTGTGGTTTGGGTTGAAAAAGTAAGTTTTCAGGCCTATGGAGCAATCTCTCTAGGTGAGAGAGTTGTTGGGAATAGTTTTCCCCGTGTGTGAGCTAGTGGGTGTTGTAAATCCTTGAGAAACCTTGTGTTCCAAGTGCTACAGAGATCTGAGACTTCCTAGTCAACTTGTTGTTGAAGCCCTAGAGGGGAAGTGGGACAGCCTGAAGGACTGTTGAGCAGGAGAAGGGGGTGCATTTCCTTGATTGGGACAAGTTGTGGGGAATAAGAGGTTGTGAGCTGGGAATTGTTGCTAGAGATGGAACTTGAGCATGTGTTGTTTTATGTTGTGGGTCAGACCTTAGTTTGGCTTAGGAACCTTTGCCCTGGTGGAGTCGTAGCCCCATCTCGGGGGTGACCTATTGTTGAGAGTGTATGAACAGAAGAGTCTACCGTTAGGAGGAACATCTAATGTCTGCACACATTTGGTGAATTATAGAAAAAGATAAGTGTTCTTTTATGTGTGTTTACATTTTGTTTATTGTGTTTATGTTTATGTTTATGTTATTTCTATTTGTTGAGATGTTACATAATTATGCATGGTTGTGCCTGTTATCATTAGTTCTACATAATTGTTGCATACGCATGGCATGGCGATTAATAAATGTTTCATGTTAGTCAATTTTAATAGTAATGGAAACAATATTCTGAGGTGATGTTTGAATCATCGTGCACGCAGGGAAATAGTTCTACGCACGAAAATGGGAACATGTGTTGCACGTAACACAAGGACGGTTGCGCGCATAGTTTGTTTCTATGAGTTATTTATGCTATTATAATTTGTATCAGAAGAAGAAAAATTGTGTAGCACGACTCATCTTGGGGTTGGGTACGTTACCCTGTGATATCAAAGAAAAATTTTTGAGTTGCTAGTAATGGGGGACGTTACAACATTCCTATTTCTTGCTTCATTGCCCAATCTTCAAAAATTGGATCTTAGTAGTAATAGATTGTTTATATGTTCATGTGATTGTTCTTCAACGAGATTGAGTGTGATTAATGGTGTCTAGTGCTCTCGACAGAGATATGTAGTTTATTGCAAAAATTGCACATAGGTTCTATGGTGAAATGGTGATGTTCTAATCATTGATTTTGTGCTCAAAGTGATTTGAACACACCTATTTTCATCTCAAACTCTCCTCCAACACGTATCAATCCTTCCACATTAGTGCTACATTAGGATATAATAGGTATCAACATGCCAAACCACCTTGTGTTTTTAAGATTGCACACAATATCCTATCAATGTTGCATGTTATGGTTGTGTTCTTGAGGTGTTTTAGGCACTTTGGTTAAATACAATAATGGTGGTCGTGGAGTCTTTTGGAAAGAATTCGATGGCCCTCCTCTAATATTTTAAAGATTACAGAAAATCTCCCTTCCACTAAATTTCAGAAGATGCACATCTGCACATGTGACCTCTCCCTACAATTTCGTGGCTTTTTGTCTAATGTGAAGGAACAATGTGTTCTTTGTGTTGTGTAGTTGTTTCCAAGAGGTATTCTTGCAAAAATCCCCATGCACTCTTTCGACTTTGGAAATGACCAAGACATTACCTCTCTTTAACGCGCCATTTTTTGGGATTGTGTTCATGATTATGCCTATGTCATGGGCCTTGCTGACCATTTTCATCCCATTACAATATTCACAAGGGTGAAATCCCTCTGTCTTTTTTTTCCATTTGACTTGCATACGAGACTCGAGAATGATATATATCCCAATGATACATTCAATATTGTTAGGACATTCCATGGGACCATGGGGTACTTTTTTTGCAGTAGTGTTAGACCCCTTCACATGGCCAATCACCCACCTACACATCACCAGTACCATTTTTTCAATGGAGTACCCATGCATCATTCTCAAAGTGTATCGATGGATGAAGTGATTTTTGGTTTTCAAAGAAACAACAATGGTTTTGGCCTAGAGGGTGTTACTTCTCGTGAGCCTTCTGCTTAGTACCCACACAATGAGTCCATGGTCGAGTACTACATCGAGAATTTCCCCTCCAATTTGATGTTTATTCATCATCATACATGGATTATTTGAGCCTATATTTTATGGCTCTTGATGCTTTGTTGCTATCTTGCTTTCAATTTAATTATGGTAGGGGAGTTGGCACATGATTTGTGAATGATGGAGGTAGCTAGGGTTATATTCCCTTTGCTATTTGTTTTGCAAAAACAACAAATTCCTTTTCATGCAAAAGAAGTATGTTTTGGAGGTTATCAACATATGTTTTTTTCAATTTGTTGTAATCTCTTGATATCATGGCATTGCTTTGGAAATTATATTTCACTAGAGCCTCTATTTTTCAATCTATTTGTGGCATTACAAAGAGCATTTAGTTGTATTTCCATTGAGTTTTTCCACACCAAACTTGTGTGCCCTCTTGAGATAATTTTTTAAAGGATAGAGGTCTCTCATGTTTGATGATTTTGTAATATACCAACAACTATGGGAGACCAACAACTATTACAAAATGGAGAAGTTACAACAACAATACATGGAATCAAAGGAAAAAAAATTATGCAAAAATCGACCATCAAGGATTAAGTGAGAAAATAATTGTGTTTGGATGGATTGATATTTTTATATGTGCCAATTTATAATATATATTAAAAACAAGGGTTCTCTAATCATCAAAGTGTCAGGAAAAATGATAGAAAAATTAGTGGATATGCACGTTGCTTCATAAAAAGCCCAAACAATGGATAAGGTTACTAACATTGATTAAATCAACATGGAAACACCTAATATTGTTATTAATGAATTTGTATTAGCGGAAGAGCTTCCAAAATTTGAAATTGTAGATAAAGTGACCTCAACAGAAGGGATCAAGAACTTAAAAATTGAAGCGATGCATAAAATTGAAGATGAATTCAATGAAGCTAAAGAAAAAATTTCCAAGTTATAGAAATATAATGATGAATTAAAAGAAGAGCTTAGGAATAAGGATGATGAATGGTGTAGGACACAATCCCTTAATGAATCACTCATTAATGAGATTAATAACTTAAAGCAAGAAAACAACAACAAAAGGAAGTTGGAAAATGATGAGTCGTGGGAAGAATTAAAAAATAAAGATGAAGAAATCAAAAGGTTATACCAGCATTATCAATAACTTCTTAATGATGTTAAGAAGGTGAAAATGCATTTACACAATTTTGACTCAAAGAATAGGGATGAAGATATTGCCACAAAAATTGAATAGGATACCATCAAATAACTTTAAGAGGAAATTTGCAAGAAGGTTGAAGAATCTCTAAACATTGATGAGGTAAAATTAGAAATTCAATATAGAATTGAGGAAGGACGTAAGAATTTGATAGATGGGATCACATTGCAACTTCAAAGGAGAAATAATATAATTCAAGAAAGTCACTGGAATATGCTTAAAGAAGTTGAACTCCATTTGGAGAATGTACATGTCAAATATAATGGTATTATCTCCAGGCTAGAGTAATCAAAGACCAATAAAACAGGATAGAGGATGTCATTGTCTCTGGAAAGAAGACAGATGTAATGGGTGTGCAAAATGAAGGGAAACCATCACTTACGAGACCATATTGATACCCTCATGTCCAAGGAAGTTTTCCATGAAGACAAGTAGATTGATATCAGCATTAGCAAGGAATAAGATGGAATACTCATTAATATTCATGGAACATGGCATCACAAAATTGTTATTCAGCAAAACATTGTGAGAGACCAACAACTATTACAAATTGGAGAAGTTAAAACAATAAAACATGGAAACAAAGCAAAGAAAATTATGCAACAATCAACCATCAAGGATTAAGAGAGAAAATAATTGAGTTTGGATGGATTCATCCTTTTTTGATGCACCATTATTGTTGAAGTCTTAGAAAGTCATACCACCTCATGTCCTCAGCCTTATCTAATCGATGACAGTTACAAAATATTGTTCATTCTATGAGGAGAATTTTTTGATTGCATATGCTTTGGAGACAAAGCGTTTTTAAGGTGGGGAGACTTGTAATATACCTGAGGTATATTACATTTATTTAATGCAATAAATAAATATCGTGTCATAATAGTCATAAGGAAAATATCATGTAATAATGGTCATGGGACAATTATTGTGTAATGTAGTCCTTATTATGTAATAACGATAAGTCGTGGCCTTTTCCAAGGACACGACTTATCACCTCTTACATGTATTTATATTCATGTCTATTGTATCTCAAGAGCATGTCAATGAATAATGAATAATAATTATTTATCCCTTCAAGAATGTATGGATTCATTCTTGTTATAATTGATGCTCAAGTGAAGTGACCAAGAGGTTCGCTTCAAAATTTTTAATGAAGTTTTTGTTGAGCATTTTGTTGCCATATTTTTGGCACATGAGCTCCAATTTCATTTATGTCAAAGGAATTGTGTAGAGTGTTCAACTATAATTTCCATTGAGTGGTTCATTTTTTTTGGAAATGCACGTATTTCCTCATATTTGTATTGGGTACCTTATCATGGCTTCGTTGTCAAGACCCATTTTTGAGGAATTGTATTCTATCTTTCTATGGCATCTTTTGAGCATAACTCTTTGTGAAACATTAGACATGTTGTCCAAGTAGTGGATTGATACCATTTGTGCAATGTTTTTGTTGAGTTTCTTTTCCTTTTGGTGCAATTGTTGGGCAATTTCATCTATCCCTATTTCCATTTCCATCACCAACATTATGGATACATTTTGTACATTTTCATAACCCACTCATCATTGCAAGAGAGTCTCTGATTGGTTCTCATCCTTTTAGGGGTTTTATTTTGTGGCTTAATAAGCACATTGTTGTGCAAATGATGGGCTCACGTCTCATTTATTTTCATGTTCTTTCATTTTCTACAACACAATAATTATGAGTTTGATTCCTCACTATACATGGGTACCTTATCTGGCCTTGCTTGACATCAAAACTCATATTAAGGATTGATCTTCATAATGGAATTTGGTTTTGGTGCATCTCAAGTAGTGGATTTTGAGCCACTTGTGTAGATGTTTTCAAAGTGTCGTTGAGCATTTTCCTCCATGATAGCGCACAACCTTACCTTGTAGTCACATGGATCTCACTACTTTGGATCATTTATTGCTTGGGTCATTGGCTTCATTGTCACCTTTAGTGATTGGCTCCTTATTTCTCCATCTATGTGACACCCTTGCCATCATCTATGTCCACCCAAATCAACATTGTTGGGGGGTGGTGTGTGATGCCTCCTCGAATGATTCTTTATAATTCAATTTTCCAGATTCATGTTTCTTCAAAGTGAGCCTCATACATAACACCTATTCTTATTGACTCAATGGTTGCAATGTCCAACTACACATGCACTTTGACAAGATGGATTGGTGTCAATATGGACACTCATTTCATGCACTTTTCTCAAGTGTACATGAGCACTTGATCAAGTCATTGTGTTGGGACTTGTTTCCTAGAATCATTCTCATGTTCTCCTTAAGTTTCACTTAAGGGGTGGTGTTGGTGTATCTACACTTTTGTGTTAAGTTTACCTAGGTAAAAATGGATTTTTACTATAGTTATTATGCATGTGCATATTTTAAATAACCATGTGCATATAATGTGCATCTTTTGACTTATGTTTCTAGTTAATTCATCACATCAGTTGCATGTTATAATGCATTTAGGTCATAGCACACCTTATGTGGCATCTCCACCTTCACTTGTATCTACTCGCATTTAATGTAGACCAATCCCAAAATTCCTATAAATATGGGACGCATTTACTAATTATTTTCAATGAATGAAGTGAGGCATTGCATTATATAAATTAGATTATGTATATGTAGTTTATCGATGTCTCTATTAATTCATGATCCAGGGTAAAACCCAAATCTCAACACCAACCATCAATAACAAAGGACTTAGTAGTAGGACTAATAACATAGTTGAGGAAAATTGATTACAATGTCTATGTTAGGTATGTTTTGATTTATATCCATTAGGATATTTAGCTTGGTATTCTTACTACTTCATGCACACCATTTCCTTGTCGCCAATATGAACGGTTCAAGGATCCTCTACAAATGAAAAGGAAAAACTGCAATCAAGTTATCAAAGTATAATAACCTCTCGAGTACATGATATTTGAAATCGTTGAATCCAATCAAGAAATAAAGGAATGAGAAAACTTAATAGATCATCAAACCTAGGCTAATCATCCAACCAATCTCAAAGAAGATATCAAATAGCCACTTGGTTATAAGCATTCAAGTGCAAAGAAGACATTGATCAAAACAAAGGCAAATAATGATTGCATAAGTTTTATTAAAGGTGCCTTTAAGGTGAGATACGCAATCATTGTTCACTTCTATGTGCCTTGAGAGTGAGTATATATAATAGACCTCCATGCACATAAATCAATCAACTAAACAAAGCAATTTGAGCACTTGCAATACTCTTCTACATTCCATCATCACTCAATTTCAAATAACTAATGACCAAAAGAAATAATTAAAGTGATCATTGATCATTCAAACAATAGAGGAGAATTTCATGAAAGAGGTGAGATCGAATAAGCGAACAAATGCTATCATATCTAATCTTTAACATTTGATTCTCATTGGTACTTCTTACTAAAGGGATAAATGAGTGCATTGTGGTTGGTGGCCTAACCAATGTCGTGGCAATCCACATGAGTGACAATTCATTGTTCCATTAACCATCGTGTTGACTCCTAGAATATGTGTGATGCCCTTGATTATTGGTCGAGCTAAAAAGTATTTTGAAATACTCGTTCATGTCGAGAAATCACATAGAAGACTTAAGCTCACTAATGCTATGATTGATTCTCACAACCAAAATATAAACATTGATACCTCTGATGCATTATGTACACTTTGCACTTCAAAATAGTTGCTTAATCCAGATTCAAAACAAGAGGATGATAATGCACAACATCAAACAAAAATGGTGAACCAATCACCAAATTCAAAGTCACAATGTAATCACTCAATCCAAGACTTATCATGGAGGGAAAAAATCCAACCCACTCACAAATATTTAGAGAATTTAGGCAAAACAACATAAACAATTTAGATGTAATAACCTAGACAAACACCATGCAATATTACTTTGCATCAAATAGGAAATAATTATAGGTGAGATAAAAATTAAAGGTTGAGGGGAGGGGGAAGTCCTTAGTTCCATGGAATGTTCATGACACATTAACATCATGATCATATCAATAGACACAATGTGTAGGCCTTGTAAGCATCATAGTTTCCTACATAGTTAGCACATAATTAATGCCCAATCGAGTCAATAAATACCCCCATTGGCACCCAATAGGTGCCACATCAACATTTAGAGAACCCCTCATCTTTGCACATCCAATTTCAGGATCCTAACTTAAACTAGCGATTTCTTATCCATGCAAAGTCCCCTTTTAGATAATTTTTTAATCTTGATCAATTTTTCGATCTCTACAAACCGATACAATCTATTTCTATAAATTTTATCTTTTAGTATTATAATATTTTAGTTTTCAAAAACTATAAGCTTCGTCCTCATTTTTAAAACTTGTAAGTGACATATCTTTCACATAAATCAGGAACCTTTTTCAATGTTTATTTGTTTTCAAGTGCTTAATATTTTTCATACTTTCTAGTGATGTACTCAAATAATATTCATCTTGCTTTCATATTTTTTATTTGAAAAATGGATACTGATCTTGGAAAATAATTTTTGGAGGGTTAACTTCTGAACTTGAAGACTTTGTTCTCATAGAGGCTCTCAGAGTTTGTGTGCCTTTCTCAAACATTTTGCACCAATTTACCCACATTATTGTAAAATATTCTTTTATTTTTTCCATGGATGCTCTTGCTTCATTGCAAGATACCATTGATGAGTTTTAATATTGGATGTCTAAAAGGGACAAATACATCCTCAATCTACATACTCTCAATAAGAATCTAGTCTAAGAGGTAAAATATTTACAAGGTACCACATGATAAATAATGGATGGTGTTTAAAATGTGTTTTAATATTTGTTATAGATTCAAGTCGTGTAGCAGGTCTTTGTAAAAAGTTCCATGAAAGTATTGATATTGTTGAAAATTTCAACATGCTCTAATACCATGTTGAAATTTCTCTTACTCCAACACCTAGTTACTTTGTTATCTAATGATTTCTTTACTGCAATCAAATTAGTATCTCACAAAAAAAAATACATTGTTGAAATATCCAATTCAATAAATCTAGCAAAAGTAAAATTGGAAACCAAATCATGCACACACAAACACCAATATTTTTAGGTGGATACCCCTGGAAAAACCTCAGAGGGAAAACCAATGTTGAGAATGATTTTATTATGCTAAAATCAAGGCTCCCATAATAGGGATAATGGCCCACTAAGAGAAATACAACTACGGACAAACCTAGAAAAGTCTAGTCTATTGTACGGCCCAGAACTGCATGTTTTTCGAGGTGTACATGCCTTTCCTTCAGAAAACCCATGTACATACGTGAGTGTCTCCATTGAAATCCACGTACATTTAAGGAAAGACTATATGAAAAAATTTCATACGGTGCTACAGTTTCATGTGGCTTCCTCTGGCTAAAACCCACCTACTTTGTCTCTGTTCTCTCTTATCCTTAACCTAATCTCTAGATAGAAGTCATTCTCCACCTATCTAAGACCTTGAATCATAATCCTTCATGATTCAATCCTCTCGAAAGAAAATGTCCTTCTCTACTCTCAAGAATCTCAAGTGAAAGTCAAGTCAATTCCTTGGTCCTCTTGAATCACACTCCTTCATGATCCAAACACTTAAGAAAAATTCCTTATCTACTCTTAAGTGTGACCTTGGTGACTCCACACTAGCAAAGGTCCTCCTTTGCTATCTGTGTGAAAAGTGTCTTCTCCTTTACCCTAGCCTTGCTTTTATAATCATGATTTATAATCTAAACCTAATCTCCAAAGTGATTGACAATTGAGATTACTTCTCACCTCACTGGAGATTTACATGCTAAGATTACATGCTAATTACTTTTAGCACTTTCCTTAAATAACTCAATTACATAATTACATAATTAATTAATAAAAGCACTTTACTTTAATAATTCATTTAATTAAAGTAAATCCAAGAGTATAA
>SNQJ01S0029285.1:115962-128416 GCA_010110895.2 Picea sitchensis | reverse complement strand
TTATCCTTGTACTGGATTCCCAGATATTGTGGAATCATTCTTATCCAAGTAACTAATTCATTCTCTCCTATATATTGAGGGAATTCTCATGGAAAAGGTTAAGCAAGATTCATTGGAGAATTGGTGAAAAGAATTGTGTGAAGAACTGAATCTTGAACAACAACTTGGAGACTCTAGCAAGTCTATCAAGAGGATTTGATCTTCTTCATGCAAAGATTGAGCAAGTGTGTGTGTCGGTGATAAGAGCCATCGAAAGGAAGTTTGTGACATCAAGGCTCAGGTTGTAATCTTTACCTTCCATTAATATGATACAGTGGCATGTCCCTTTCCCATAAATCTATTTCCACTTTATTGTGTAATTCCTTGATCATACACATCGGTTGATTGTTGAATATATTGTGCTATCTTCACTTTGGTTGGCTTGTGTTGTCTTGGTCTTGACTTCACGAGAGCACTGGAGTGAAGCAGGAGCAACATAGACCCTAGGAAGTGATATAAAGGTATGTTACTTGTTCCTTCCTACGAATTGATTCAATGGTCAAAAATTAGGGAAAAAGACATGTCCTGTCCTGTTTTGTTCTAGATCTAGGTGGATCTAGGGAGATCAGTTAGTGTCTGTACCTACCGATTAGTCCGATAACAAAATTGGCGACTCCACTGGGGAGAATCCCATTTTCTTTGCGGATTTTGGTGTTTTTCTGTGGCCATTTTCTTTGTATTTACTTTTCTCCTGTCCTATCAATCTCTGAGTCTTCTGGATATCCTAATAGACCCTCTAGGGCCAGAGGCTTTTTCAAATTTTGCTTCATTTTCCAAAATTTTGACTATGTTCAGTCATTCTCGCACTATACTTCACTGCAGCCTACGTGAATTGGTAGGGTTTACACTCTGCCTTTAGGATTCAGTGCGGGGTTCTCGCACCCTTCTCAAGGGTCACCAGTGAGAATCAGTGATTCTTGTACTGTGTAATACTACCTGCATGCGAACTCAATTTTTCAAAAAATTTGTATTTAGGTTTTGGCATCTTCAACTACCCAGATCAATTTAGTTGCCTCATAAGAGTTTCTTGGACCATTGATTGATGTATTTCTTGTCTTCGTTTGCGTGCATGAACAATCTTAGGATTTCAAGGCTCTTCTTGTCACTTTTGTCTTGACTTTCGTTTCTTGACTTTTCTTGGCAAAACCATACTCTCTGATTTCGGGATTTGAGTGTGTTTGATTAGTTAAGAACCAGTGAACTGTTGAAAGTTGAGGTTTCTTGGTCTTTATCATTTTCCTGTTGTTTGAAAGATCATTTTTTCTTGTGCACTTGAAAAGACTATATTGATTTTCTCTTTGTTTTTGTTTTCATTGAAAGAGTTGATTGGGTTTGTCATTGCTTGTTCATTGGTTTTTTATTTTCATTACTCTTACTATCATAGTATGGGTCCTTTTTGAAAAGTGAAAAAAAGTTTTTCTTTCAAAAAATCATTTTCATTTTCGAAAAATATTGAAAATCACTTGTTGAAGTTATTGAAAAAGACACAATAGAGAATTGTTGTTGATATGTGATTCCTTGTATTTGCATTTTTAAAGGAAATTTTGCATTGTATTTCATGGTTGATCTGGAAAAATTTCTCTCTCTCCCATACATAGGATTCATTGAATGCAAAGTGATTTATTTCATTCTCATCCATGCATTGTTGGGTCAGAGTCATACAACACAAGTTTCATCGTTGTTGTCTTTGAGTAAACAACAACTCTTAATAACACTGCGTAATTATAAAATTTATCTAGTAACTCTTTTCTAGGGATCTATTACACCAACATTTAGCTAGGCTAGCGCTTTGGAGTAGGAAGAGAGATACACTCTCCAAAAGCACAAAACACACAATAACATCTTGTGTTAGGGAGTGCTAAATTCCATTTGCAACATCTTGTCCTGGGAAGCCCTTCTCACACAAGGGTCAAGCACGAGGGCGCATTGATATTGGCAGAGTTACTCACCCTGCTTTGTTGATATCAGTGTAGAGATTGCACATATTACGGGGATCACTCGGAGGTATACCCACAATGATGAGTGGAAGCCTTTTGAGTTGATTTCGGGCTAGATACCCTGCCCTTGCGTGTGGATCGGACTGTCGACTGTTCCCCAAGGATTTATTGTTGTTGGTGGTGACCTTAGTGGCCTATCTTTATAGGTTCTTACCCGAGGTGACTGTAAAGGGGAAAGTCTTCACGGTACCAGGAATGGACGTTGACCAAACTCACTCGGGCTCCTTGGAGGGTATACCCACGATTATGTGTGGGATCTTGCACCAGGGTGTAAGTCCGTTAAGCAGGTCGTCAGTGTAACTTTTCCACCTTATCCCTACCCCTTCTCGTCTCGTTGTTGCGGCATTGCATTTCATCACCAACTAGTGGCTTCGAAATTAGAAGGTCTTGTTTTCTTGGTGTTGATTCCTAGATTTTGTTTACTAGTGCGTGTTGTTTGTTTCTCGAAGTTGACCATAGGATTTTCTTCGTGAAGTTTGTCGCTCGTTTACAATAGCTCCTCCATGTCGTTCACGTAGAATGAAGGGTTTATCTCCAGAGCATATGGAAGGTTCTCAACCCTTGCCCACAAGCACACCTGGAGGCTCTCCTCGGGAGAGTGAAGTCCCAGTTGTCACCACACCACAAGTGGAATGCACTGATTCTCTAGAACACTTTCAGATTACTAATACTCGAGAGGACTTTAGACTTCGCTCTAATTTTGAGCGACCATTTATGCAACTGAATTCTTCTTGAGAATTAGTTGTTACATCTTCTGGATCACCAGTTCGACCCTTTCCCAGTATAGAAGGCCAAGATTTTTTTTGGTCTACAGGCATTTTCCGACGAGACCTTTTTGGTCCAGGTTCCCCTTTGGTTTCTGAAATCAATCCACCTATGATTTCCAAAATTTCTAGTCCCGAGACAGTACCGTTGACTATCGCTTATCACTTTATTGTCCCTGCCTAAATGGCCCATATTACAGCTACTACGAGTGTTCCAACTAGGTTTACTGTGGTTAGTCTTGCTCCCATCAACACACCGTGAATGCCCAACGTCACTCCGACACTACCACCTAGATACTGTGCATTGAATGCTTCCATTCCTACTCCTGCGCAAACTCCATCCAACTCTTCTAGTGGTCCTTCTTCTTCTGGGCACTTTCTTCCCGGTTTTGTCCTGACACTCCCTCAATTTCCTTTTGGAGGAACTTCTTCGTCTTCCGCTGGCAAGCCTAATCCTAGTGGCGCTATTCCGTCATTCACTCCAACTTATCAGTTTCCGGTTGGTGGAAAATCCCATCAAGGTAGTATAACTCAACCCCCTCTCAGTTGGCAAATGCCAATTGGAACATTTCCCTCAATTGGTACACCACCTTCAATGGGAGGGGAAACCCCACCTTATGAGAAAAACATACCTCCATCCTTGGCCCAGTATTGGAATCAATTGATACAAAATCCTCCTCAAACGTCTAGGGGGCAGTAGTTTCCCGCTGCGTCCGTAACACCCCCTAGTATGGGTCAACCATATCCTAGTTCGTTTAATTCCATTTGGGGGGGAAATGCTCAAACTCAAGCCTTTTCTACAGGGTATAATATGATGATCTACTATCCTATCCAGCCACCACCGAATATGACTGGATCTTCACATTATATGTAGACTACTTATGGTCCTACTGGTTTGCCGACATGGCTTCCTCCGCAAAGCCACCAGTACTCGCAAGTGAATCGACAGTTACCCTTTCTCTCCACTTTGGATATTCCAGATTTGTCAAGGATTTTAAATGATCCTATTCGTCACTCTCCCCAATGGCCTACTATACCAACCAAGCTTCCTTCAGACATCCCTAAATTCGACAGTAAAGTGGGAGAGGACCCAAACAATCACGTTATGACTTTTCACTTATGGTTCTCATCTAACTCGTTGATGGATGACTCTATTAATTTACGTCTTTTTCAACGAACCCTTACCGGTTCTACTGCGAAGTGGTATATCGAATTGCCATGTGGTTTCTTCTCTGACTTTAACACCTTAGTTATGGATTTCCTTACGAATTACCAGTTACCGATCCGTTATGATACCAGGACCGAGATTTTGACTTCCTTCAAACAAACTAAGGGCACTCATATATCTGATCACATCCATGAGTGGCGAAGGAGACGACGTCTCATTAAACTTGGGCTCCCCAATCAGTTACTGGCAGAGAGGTTTACAAAATCATTTGTGAACGAAATCGGTAAGGACATTGCCATGGGTGGTGTAGTCACGGAAGAGCAGGCTATAAGTCGTGCTCAATATCTTGACCTTGTTTATTCACAAATGGGAACCCTTTATGATTTATTACCTGAATTACCTCATCCTAATTCTTTCAGCACTTCAACTACTTCAGCTACCTCGCATGCAGCTGATGGTGTGATTGGTACTGCCCAAGCCCAATCACATTCCACTTCAAGCACAAACCCTAAATCTGCTTCTTCTAATGTTCAAAATGCTTCGTCTCCTGCCACTCTCACCGGAAAGACTTCTTAGGTAAATGTCGTTCAATCTACCCCAGCCGATAAAAACAAATCTAAAAAGGGGAGAGGTAAGAATAAGGAGGGAAAAAATAATTCTCAAGCAGAGAAAACCAAAACTACTCCTGTTGACGATAGGGATAATCACAAACCACGATACCCTTGCCTTATCTATGGTGATGATCACTACACGAAGGATTGTCCATGACGTGCCGAGGTCACTAAGTTCCTTCAGGGAGTCCTGAAACCACCTTCACCGGTTGTCTTGTCCCAACCCTTCCCGTCTCAACAATAGGCTCAGTTGGTCATCCATGACCAACCTTCATCTTCTACCACCTCTTATGTTTTGATGTGTACTAGCGATTCTAAGCAGAACAATGTTGTGCTCACTACTCGAGCCAAAGATTATTCTCCCTCTAAGGAGAAGGTTGACAATTTACCCCCTTCTTTGGTACAACCCTCTCCTACGACTCCACCTACAAACAGTCCTCTTCATCTCGAACGACCAAGTGTCGACACAGTTCTGCGACCCCCCTCTAAGGGCTTCGTTCAGAAATCGAATTTCAATCCTCATGCTCGTACAGACCAGAACTACAACATTGTTGAAGATCTCGCCCAAGCACCTTCTGCAATGTCATCCCTGGAAGTCCTTCAAACTTGTCTTTCACAACAAAAGGCACTGTTGAAAGCTATCGGTGGAATTGACCCAACGGACACGAATTTAATAATATTTGACTTGGAAGATCACATTCCAAGGTTACCCCCTCAACTTGCGTTCCATATACAATTTGTTGTCTCTGACAAGAACATTTGTCGAACCGTTATCGACGAAGGTGCCTCGACGTTTTTCATGTCTCTTGCTTGCTGGAAAGCCATTGGCTCTCCTTCTTTGAATGAATCCCAGAACACTCTTAAAGCATTCAATGGATCCGTTTTTAATCCCTACGGTGTTCTTCCTTCATTGCCCATCACGTTAGAAGGTAAAATAGTCCAAGTCGAAGTGGAAGTCTTTGAAGCTCCCCTTGATTATAATCTTCTCCTTGGACGTAGCTGGATCGATTCCATGCATGCAGTCGTGTCAAAACTTTTCCATGTAGTACGTTTTCCTCATCAAGGAAAGGTTATTACCGTCGACCAACTTGCCTTCTTTAATTCTAATACCCTTACTGGCAATGTACCGTTTATTTCTAAAACCCCACCGGGTTATGAGAACGTCGGTTTTGACCTTCTAAAGGACTCCTCGTTAATGGGTACTTTCCCCATTCCACCTCCCGATGTTCCACGCCCGTCTGTTGATTCCATCAACATGATCTCCACTTTCCCTCATGAACTTCCTACGTCTCACGACCCTTGGATAGTCCCTGACCCTGGAGATCATTTTTGTTTCAGAGACAAAATGTTGTTAAGTCCGGTTGAGTCCGCCTATCATGCCATTCAATCGGCAACACCTTCTACCCCTTCTCTTGATGAGTTGTCTCCTAATCATTTTCATGTTATTTTTCCCACTAACGAGATGATCATGTCCGTCATGGAAGACACCCCTTGGGACGATGGGCATCATCGTTCCATCCTCTTTCTGGAGCAACACACTCTTGAGAACTACCAACAGATTTCGACCTCGTCAACCGTTGTCGTCATACCGACCATTCCCGAGTCTACACATGATGTGTTTGCTGAAGGGAACTTAAGAAATATCTCGCCCACGATTCCCATTGACATATCCATTAAACCTGGAATCGTCAAAAATGTTCATATTGGAGCTTCATGTTCCCCTGACGAAATAGTCACCTATACGTCCCTGTTCAAAGAGTTTCGTGACATCTTCACCTGGAGCTATGAAGAAATTCTAGGTATCGACCCTGAGATTGTGATACATGAAATTAAGACATATCCTAAAGCTAAACCCATCTGGCAACGCCTTCTCCCAGTTCACCCACGTAAAGCGACTGCTATAAATCTCAAAGTCGAGAAACTTCTGAAACCTAACTTTATTTATCCGGTGGCTCTCACAGACTGGGTTTCCAATCTTGTCTCGATTGACAAGAAAAAAGGTACAATTTGTGTATGCGTTGATTATAGGGATATCAATAAATCTTGTCCAAAAGACAACTTTCCAACCCCCTTCGTCGATCAGATTGTCGATGACTGCACCGGAAGTGAAATCTTCTCTCTCATGGATGGTTTCTCCAGATATAATCAAATCAACATTGTTCCCAAGGATCAACATAAGACTGCTTTTATTTGTCCTTGGGGTACTTTCGCCTATCGGAAACTTCCTTTCGATCTCAAGAACATTGGCGCAACTTTTCAACGCGCTATGTCTTATGCTTTTCATGATATCAAGCACATCGTTCAACCTTATTTGGACCATTTACCCGCTCATTCTATGCGCAGAGTCGATCACCCCACTCATCTCCGAGCCATTTTCGTTCTCTATCGGTTCTATCGTATATGTTTGAATCCTCACAAGTGTGTTTTCTGTGTGGAATCCGACTGTCTTCTAGGTTTCATCATTTCACATCAAGGGATCCAGGTGGATCCTTTAAAGGTTGAGGTGATCCTTAATCTCCCTCCTCCTTCTACACTTCGCCAGTTGCAAAGTTTGCAGGGGAAAGCAAATTTTCTTCATCATTTCATCCCAAATTACGCCGAGATAACTCGTGGCTTTACGCAGCTATTAAATAAAGATTCAGAGTTCGTCTGGGATACCATCGCCAACAATGCTTTTGACGCTTTGAAGTTGTCCCTCATGCGAGATCTGCTTCTCTTCCCCCTCGATTATAGTCGTGATTATTTCCTTTATCTTGCTGCCTCGGAGTACACTATTGGCATGGTTCTCATCCAAGAGGATGATGCTCACGATGAACATGTTATTTACTACTTGAGTCGAAGTCTCACACCGATTGAAATCCAGTATCAACTTGTCGAAAAACTGGCCTTGGCTGCTATTCAAGCCATCCAATGCTTCGAACACTATATCCTCTCACGCAAGACTACGGTGATTTCTCATTGTAACCATATGCAACATATTTTGACACGTCAATTGCTAGGGGGAAAATACTCCAAATGGATTGTGATACTCTAGGAGTTTGACTTGGAATTTGACTGCGCAAAGTCCAAGAAGTCCTTAGTTTTTGCTGAGTTGATATGTAATTTTCCTCATTCTGCAACGAAAAATGTAGCAATTGATTCATTACCTGATGAATATATTTTCCTTATTAGCACTGATGATATTTGGTATGGGGATATCATTATATATCTCCAAACCCAGAATTTCCGGCCTACTTTGTCTAGTACTGACCGACGTCGAATACGATATCAAGCTCATCAATACATTTTCCTCAGGGATACTCTTTACCGTCGGGGGATTAACTCTCTTTTTCAACATTGTCTAACGTTCGACGAAGCCAAGAAAGCTCTGAATGACTTCCATTATGGAGCATGTGGTGGTCATATGTCTGGGTATGCTACTGCCCAGAAGATCTTACGCGCAGGGTATTTTTGGTCTTTTTTGTTTAATGACTACATCACTGTCGTTCATAAATGCCATGCCTGCCAGACCTATAATCAGAAAATCCGATCACATCCTGCTCCTCTTCACCCTGTGGTCTCAGTTGGTCCCTTTGTGAAATGGGGCATCAGTTTCATGACATGTCACCCTCACTCGGTCAGGGGGCATGGTTACATTATTGTAGCCGTTGATTACTTTACGAAATGGGCCGAGGCGATGCCCACATTTGACAACACTGAAAACAACGCATCATTGTTTCTTTTTAATCACATCATAGCTCATTTTGGTGTTCCCCAAGCTATCGTCACTGATCACAGTAGCCACTTTAGTAATTTTATGATGTCTGAACTTACGAAAAATTTGGGTCTTCGTCATGATAACTCAATGACCTATTATCCACAAGCCAATGGCCAAGTCGAAGCAATTAACAAAGTTCTCATAACTATGCTCTGACGAATGATAGGGATTCATAAAACAAGTTGGCACACAATGTTGTTTTCAGCATTGTGTGCATATCGAACATCTGTCAAGTCCGCTACTGGGTTTACACCTTTCCGGTTAGTATATGGTGTGGAAGCCATTCTCCCTATCGAATGCAAGATACCCTCTTTAAAACTAGTTGTTGAACTCCTACCCAACACTTCTACTAAAGAAGAACGTCTATTGTATCTTATGCAATTAGACAAAACTCGACACGACGCCACCCTAGTCATAGAAGCTCAGAAAAAGCGTGTGAAGGCCCAATACGACAAGCATGTCAAGCCTCGCATTTTTTCTGAAGGTGATCTTGTTCTTCTCTATGAACAATATCGAGATATTTTAGGAGCTGGGAAATTCGAACCCATGTGGCGAGGCCCTTATATCGTTCAACGAGTTTTGGAAAAAGGAGCTTATGAGTTGGTAGATTACGATGGTATCCCTTTGAGTGAACCCATAAATGGGTTGTACTTGAAGAAGTACTATGCATAAAATTATCTATGCACAAGTACTTGTATTTTTATTGTATCATACTTCTTGTCTGTTACTTTAGTTTGTTTTTGTCGTTATCTGGTCTTTGCCCTTATGTGACATTGTGTTTGATTTCCAAATGTCAGAGTCTTCACTACCCTATATTGGCTTCGCTGATGGCGCTAGTCGTAGTACTCAGAACCTTGCTTCCACTGCGTGGGAAATTTACGCCCCTACTAATGAACATGTTTCCTTACGAGGTGTGTGCCTCGGCCGTGCGACCAACAACATTGCAGAGTATAGCGTTGTTATTGAATTATTGGTTGATTCTATCTCGCTCGGAATTCTTCATTTGGTTGTGCGACTTGATTCGCAGCTAGTAGTAGTACAGTTAAGTAATGTCTACTCTATTCGAAGTCCTACTTTGTTACGGGTGTATTTGAGAATTCGCCTCTTGGAACGTTATTTTGATCACATTGAATATCAACATATTCCTAGATGTCTAAATACATTAACATATGCATTGGCTAATTATGTATTGGATAGACATTTGAATCATTTATAAATCAATCGCATCAATATTCACACAATATAAGGTAAACCGGTAGAAGCCGTCTATATATATAATGATCAAAAGAGTTTTTTTTTTTTAAAAGTTTGTCCGAAGACCAAAATGTCAAAATATGAAGCTTATAGCTTCTACAAAGTGACATCATGGATGAAGTTCGCGGTAACACATGACTGCTCGAGCAACCCTATGGAGCAGTCGACCCATGGACCCTGACACTCCTACAGTATGACGTTGCACGCATCATGGAACCTCTTCCAGAGTCATGTCTGGAATATCTGCAGTCAAGCCCTCCAGATTTTGTTCCACCACTTGATAATCCTCATCATATTGTGGCGCTGCCACTACCTCTCCTCGCCGCTGAATGGGAGAAGTACCAGGAGGTCTGTAAGGTCCAGCATCTCTGACATCAACAAACAATTTTTGTTTTAGTCTTTGGACGAGCATATAAAACAAAAACATTTGAATATGATAAAAATTCACAAAAACATTTAAAAAGAAAAATGTGTGCACTTATTACCAAGGTCCCCCCATTGAGCATCCTTTGGCATTACTAAGTCCAGATCTCCTCGAAAATCCAACCCGACATAAGCATAGTCATCAACCATCAACAACTATGGTTGAAGCCAGTCAACGAAAGTATCATCATATTTGATGATTAGTCCTGCTACGTACCGGGCCATGGGCGACACCATCTTAGTATCCTTGGATCCCTGGGACCTGGTATATTCCACTCAACTTGCAACCTCAGTAATGGGACCCTCTCAAGGAAGAAGGACACCAGCAAAGATTCGTATCCAAATTGCTTTAGGTCGCCTCGTCTGCATTTGGTCAATGGCTTTTTTATACTGCGAAGCACAGCATCTGCCCAGTTGAACACCTGAGGCTCAGTACACTCAATAACATACTGGAAGTAACTCTATAACACCATGTGAGGAGAAGAACTCCCATCCATCCGAGCTATGGTGAATAGGGCAGTATGGAGGGTCAAATCTCGCACCCCCCAAACAACTACTTTTCCTTTCTTTCTCTCAGCCTCGAGAATGGAGTGTAAACGACAGTACTCACTCATCTGTAGCCCATCACCTCTGCTACCAATCAGGCTCACATAGTACCTCCGTCGTGAAAATCCATTCAAAAAGTAAATGTCCTCAATGTCTAAGGATAGTGTGTGGACCCCCACATGAAATACCTGCTGATCAGGGTCCCACATACGCACCAGGTACTCTAATAGTCTGACTTTGGCCCTCATGCCTGGGATGGAAAAGTACTTCAGGAGTCCACAATCTCTCAAAGTAGCTATAGTAGGTGGATGATTTTTTTCCATTGCATTGTCATATTCATGCTCCCTTTCATGCCATTCAAGCACCATCTTGATGGCCAATTATCTGCATAAGGGACACAAAAAGAAGATTGGCAACCTTTTTCATGCTTTGGTGCTTTTTCATTGGGTAAAAATTTAAAAACAAATTGAGATTTGGGGTTCTCGCAGGTGCCTTGTGTGCACAGTGCGAGAACCTCGCAGGCTGCCCATGGGTTACCTACGAGAATGCCTCATTCTCACAGGTCCCGTATGGCCTTCCTGTGAGAATGGAAGCGTGCAAGTAGGGCTCCATAAATCAACTTAAAGATGAAATTTTAACCAATGAAATTGAAAAATTAAACCATGAAAGTGTTAAGGACTAGGAGCCTACCTTACTATCGCTGACAGCGCACTGAATGGATGATCGTAGCTCCCGCAATCTGACGCTGAACTCTGAGGGTAAAAGAGGGGTTTTTTGATCTCAAATAGTGGAAAGGTAAAAATGATGTGGTAAAAAGAGTATTTACTCCTTTTTTATTAACTTTTACTATGTCATTTGGTTTTTTAAGATTTTTTATCTCTTAAACCCTAATCCCTAATGTCATTTTGAGTGTAACTTTTGCAGGCGTGATGATTTTTATTGTCAAATACATGGATATGGATATTTTTCTTTGTCATCGCATGTTTTGTTTATTTTTTATGGTTTTTATATAAAAATCGTGAGCGTTGTCTTTGTCCGTTCTTGCGCTCGAAAATACATGAGAACGCGATCGAGCATACTTTTATTACTTTTTGGGCTAAACAAGGTTATACGAAAAAGGAACCCCCTTGGAGTCCTCTTTAAGCTCTTTTCAGACTCTCTAAACATGAAAAGATCACTGAGCGACCTTGCTATTTTCACGCTCGATAAAGTATTTGAAGTAAGCATCTGGTGAGCGATAATTTATCTCTTTTCCGATCTCATCCAGACTATTTTACCAAAAAGGAACTTAGAGAGTTCTCTTTTAAGTGTTTTTCCAAACTCTATAATCTTGAAAAACCTTCGATTTTTCTATCTTTGGACTACTTAAACAAACATCGACAGACCCGTAATGGGACCGAACCAATCCTTCTTAGGGTTCGTTAAACATACTCTGAGGGACTCGTCCGAAGGATGAGCTTACATCAACAAGCATATGCTATCCTCCTCAAGATTGCGTAAAAATAAAGAGGTACTCACCAGAAATGGTGGGGGAAAATTTGGGAAAGGGATATGTTTTTCATTTTCGTATTGATTGGCAGTAAGTGTCGCTCTTGAACATGACACCCCCTATTCTTCATTTGAAGCTGGTTTGAGAAATCCATTTGTCTCTCGTTCGATTTTCTACAAGGTTATTCCTTGTGTCGTCTTTGAGTCAATGCTGCCAAATCATTGGTCGTGTCATTCATATCTTCAAGAGAATTCCATCTGAGACCTATATTGAGTCGGCCATCTGTAGTTATCCATTCTCTTTGTGTTGGCCTTCCCTGTGTCTAGTTCAATTTACATCATACTCTGTTTGACCTTCAAAATCTGTTACTCATTTTGTGTCATTGATGGGGGATACATCAAGGCCC